>JAMKCH010027459.1:0-28145 GCA_023653785.1 Ophioderma brevispina | reverse complement strand
TGGCTGCACAAGATATTTACTAAAACCATTTGCAAATGCCTACAAATAAAGTCAGCCTTACATCTAAATGCCAAGAGGATGGAATATATGACCGTCATCAAT
This sequence comes from Ophioderma brevispina, assembly GCA_023653785.1. Taxonomy (NCBI): domain Eukaryota; kingdom Metazoa; phylum Echinodermata; class Ophiuroidea; order Amphilepidida; family Ophiodermatidae; genus Ophioderma; species Ophioderma brevispina. The sequence goes on along the minus strand of JAMKCH010027459.1, from coordinate 28,043 downwards.
GAGGAGAGAATCATCACACCTATCTGCACTACACACAGTACCCAACTCAAAGAGGGTGAGCCTTCAAGTACCTGGAGTCTTATGATGGACAGCAAGAAAGCCCAGAGTTACAGGCCGTTGCCTGATCGCTACTAGCATCGTACCCATACTCCAAGATTTACCGGAAGTGGCCCAACATTTTGGAATCCAAAAAAAAAATGCTATGTTCTATGTACACTGTGACATCGTAGGGCTAAAGCAATGTGGTTTTGTAGTTATGAGCGAAAATGTACCCTCATTTTGGTTACCGATAGGATTTTAAACAGTAGTCAATCGGGACTAAGAAAATCATGTTTTTAGCTCTCCATGAAAACGGCGTTGAATTAGTCAGCGCAAAAACTGTTACAGATGGGGTTGCGGGGTGACGGAATTCTATCAAGAAAGAAAATTGTATAGACTTAAATCGGCGTCGATCCCTTTTTAATGTTGTATAATACCAAAATATAGGCAAAAGAGCAAATAGGTGTTATGCACCAAATTCGCCATGTCTTGCAATGCTTCTTTTTCTACCTTTTGATATGTTGTTCGGGAGTGCGTGTGTACAACAAGTTACAGCAAGAAAATTCATGTAGCAATTTGTCCAGGTATACCGAGATGAGGGGACTATTGTATTTCCATATCCTTTTGTAAGTCTCTGCTTAATGGTTATTCCTGTTTCTGCAATGCTTGAACCCCACCCAACAGACCTGTTCTGCAAAATGCGAAGCCATTTGCACGTCAGCACAATATTGTTATATTTTCTCCTTTGCCAATGTATAGACCATACAAGGAATCTCTATGTGGGATTGACAAAATATTTGAGAAGAACCTCACCTTTTGAAGTATGTCTAACATTATCAAAATTGACATAGACTCCACACAGAATTTCAGATCACAAATCACTGAGCGTCAAAATGATTAATTTTCAGCCAGCCAAAATGACACAAACCAATAGTCTATAATAGGTATGAAAAAAGTGTTAATATTGCCACTCTAGTAGAAGAGAAGTGGAGCAGTGAACAAGTCCAGTCAAATGTACAGCGACATACAATAATGCGGTTGAACAACACCAGCTAGGTTTGCAAAAACCCAAGCACTTTTAATCGTCAAATCAAAATAGGTTATATGCCCCATAAAGGAAAAAATGCTCGGATAAGCAGACTGTAGTTAGTTCGAGGCGACAAAACGCTGCAAGATTCCTTATTATTGCAATTTGCAGAGCTATTGTTATGCTGTCAAGGTAGATTAAAAGATTTAGGTTGTTATCACCACCCACAATTTCGCTTGAGCATATTTTTGTCACAGCTTCTCACTGTGTGTTCATTAACTTGACCGTATATTTCATCATTAGTGAAAGGAAATGAAAATGAAGCAAAGCTATGAAAGAAAAGTTGTTTGACAGAAAAACATATAACCATTAATTTGGCACGTAACCCAATTCGATCACCAATGCTGACCACATTTAAAAAGAAATCGAAGACCCTGGACTGCCCACTTACCTATATGAAAATACAGGTAAACTGGAGCCAATCATGGATCAGATTATTTAAAAAATAGTGGTTTATAGCAATCTCAGCAATGCCCACTCGGTATCCATATGCATGTCTTGTTATACAGAGTGAATTGAAAAAAAATTTGCAATGAAAAAACACCAAAATAGGGACCCTGACCTGTGTACTCAACGCTGACGAAGTTGATATTTTCATGATCTGCATTAGTTTCGACTTCCTATGCTGAAAAATGAAGTAATTTTGGTGCAAGAAATGATGTAGATATGGAAAGATTTCACGGCTGATCCAGAAAGATTTTGTCACCATCTTCAGACAAATGGAACTGAAAACCCAGCTTAACTGTGTAAATCCCATTGGAATGGGGGTTAAAAATGGATCAGCCACGACAATATTTCATATCTCCCCATAGAGTTACATAAATAATTTATGTATGAGGGGTGATTGAGACAGTTCAGCCTACGGTAGAAGAGATATGTACAAAGTTCAATTTACACCGTCTACAGTTTCATTCTTCAAATGAAACCATTACCAGACCCGTTTAATGTGTATACCTGTTCTATTTTATAAACTGCAGGTAATCAAACATTGAGAGTTTTGATGGACCTATTGAAGCAATTTCCGCGAGAAAATTAAAAAGGTTGAGGAGTTCTTGTTCATGTATTTGGGAAGAGATAGTAGTTTCAGACGTTGCCATCGGTGTGAATAGGCTGGATGTTCTACAGATGAAGCAAACCACGTTGATGAGATTGTCCGTCCATGGTTTACCATAGACTATGGACTGACGGCATGTCATGATGGAAGAGGCACCCCGATGTCAGCTTTCCTCTTCAACTTTTTTAATTTTCTAGCGTAATTGCTTCAATAGGCAAAACTCTCAATGTTTGCTTACTTACCCCGCAACGTTCAAACCAAACCGCACGAAAAGATACCTACACACTGACAAGTTCCTGGACATTTTCATTGAAGAATGAAACTGTAGACAGTGGTAAATTTGAACTTTGTTCAGCCATATCCCCTTTCTAACCCCTTAGGCTTAGAACATCAATCACCCCTCGCAACTCCACTGTATTACCTCATTTCCTCACCAAAATTCCCATATTTTCGCCATGGGCAAAGTTGAGTAGTAAACAGGCTCCGGGTCAATTTTGTGTTTTTCATGCACAATTTTTTGTTTTTTGATTCAATTATGTAAGGTTGCTATTGGTTTTCTTTCTACAACGTGGTGAACTGACAGAAATGAGGTACAGCAATAAGTTTATTTTTGGAGGGGTTTTTCCCTTTGGTTCTGCGATGCACAAGTATGTTAGATCATCAGTCTGTCATAAAACTTTGAATTTCCAGTTAAGGAACAAATCTGGGGTGCCTCTGTCCTTTGAATCCCGGGCAGATTTACTTAATTTATCAATTGTACCATATATGCTGGAGTCAATATAGTATGATGTACATTCACTGGCACTGAATTTAGGGGAAGAAAATTGAATGACATCTGATTCATTTTAAATGAAAAAGTGCAACTTTTACGATTGACCTATCTACCCAATAAATGTTAGCGGTAATAGTTATTAGCATGTATGTGTGGAAAAGTTTATTTCGTCTGATGTAATGTATCAAAAATTAACATATTTCCTTTGATGTGATGGCCTAGTTCAGGACTTCTGCAGCACTGATCTCTATACAATGGATTGGCTACACAACCAGTAATATTGTCTAGTAGATCAGCTGAAGTACCTGTGAAACATCTTGTTCTACCAGTACAATAACCAGAGACCCTTCAACAGAAGTGTTTCCCGACCTTTCCCTTGTTTTAAGGGCATTGCCATCTCTACGCGCACCATTCAATACATGAGCTCAGGAATTGGCTTTGATGGTACTCTTTTATGTTGCTTATCCAACATTTCAATGGAAACACACGTTGTTGTAAATGAACAGCTCTTAACCACCTGCTGGGGCTCTTTTTGGATTACCAATATGCCCGTTAGTGGCTTAAGAACGGCAGCCCAGGTTTCCAATCCATGTATAGACGCTCAGTGTTTGCAGATACATTTGCAAAGCAATTTTTAGCCATTAGACCATGGCCTTGCACCAACAGTTTGATTGTTTGCAGCCCAGCCTGGACGGATTACGGCTATCTGTGTATTTCCTAATCCCCACCCACAAACATGATCTATGCCAGTTCTTGACTTGGGCGTTTAAGATTAACTGGTCCAAGCACAAAAGGGCCAAAATCCAAACCGGTCAACCAAGTACCCTAAAATTAAACTTGCTAAGAGGAATAAATTCCATCATGGTTCAAGAGCATACACTTTGAGGCAAATAACATAAACAATTTTTTCCCAATGTGCCTTCGCACAATTCCAAAAGGCGGAAAAAAGATCAAAAGAGTATTTAGGCGACGGAGGAATTGTTACAAATAGTACAATTATTTACGATGTGCAAGGCTGATTTGAAATTTTTTACTTTTTTATGTTAGTGTTGCAGATTCTAGTCTCCCATAAATTTTAACAAAATTCTAAAATGCGTGTGTGTTTCTAAATTAGGAAAAAAAACTTCAAAAAACAGCGTTGTCCATCCAATTCCGTCCGTCCAATATTTTCAAAAAGTATTATTATCACATTACATTTTTATTAACTAAAAACTATCAGTTTTTAGGGTGATATTAAACCCTTCATCAAAAATGGAAAATTAATTATATACCGAAGTACTAGAACATGGTGCCATTTTGCGACGGACGGAAAAAAAAAAAACTGCAGAAGACGGATTTCAGGTCAAAATGTGTCAGAACACGCTCAAAATTTTGAGCCAGAACATTTTTGATTTTTTATTTATTATAATGATGTACTAAAAGTGATTATGATGGAAAAAATAAATTGTCGCCCAACTTAAAAAAAATTTGAAAAAACATTCATCGTTCGTCTCGACCACTTGTCTATTGCAAAATAGTGCAAAAAAAAGGGATGTTTAAAAAAAAGATATTAAAAAGTGATGTGATTGGTGATATGTAATTTTTTTATAATTTTAATTATCTTTACAGCATAATCAACGTGTTAACAAATATATTGATGGATTAACAGCACAGAATTCCAGCACGACAGCATTTAAAAATTGTTACGTTGTGCATTACGTCCGTCGCACTTGTATCTATCGCTTTTGACAAGATTTCAAGTAGCATAAAATTTGCTCTCAAAAATATTTCTCTCACTTTTTACAGGTAAGAGATCTAACTCAAAATGTATACTCTGATAATGGAATAATCAAGCTTCCCTTAATTTTGACAATAATGACACAAGTGTTCCGAAGTTTTGGAAACCCACTTTTGTCCATTCCGTCCGTCGCAATCATAAAATGGTGTTTGCCGTAGCAACATACTTGAACTTGACCACTTGATTTTTTTCATATTAAAGTATACACAGGTACTTATTCAATCATGCAATAATTATGCCCTAGGTTCAGTAGGGGAATAGTACAAACAAAAATACAGTTCAAATTCCGTCCGTCGCAGAAACGGAGGTTTTTGGATTTGGCCCAAAAACTAATACTTTTAATTACATTTGGTAATTTATCACAAAGGGGCCAATACAGAATTTATTCAACACTTAAGACCAACTATTAAAAATCCCTCTCTTGCCACATAATGCAGAATATTAACATTACCATAAGTTTTGACTGTTAAAGAAACATTTGTAAAATGCTCCAAAAAAGAGCCAACATTCTGAAACATGTGGCAGTTGACAAATGTGTTAATAGGTGCATGTGCTAAAGAGGCAGAGATTAAGGGTATTTTTCACAATCTTCGGGCCACCAAAGGTATATTCTGTATGACAAAAAAAAGTCATAAACCATCTCGCATGTTGATGTAAACATTACGTCACTAAAGGGGAGGCAGAAGTTATCGCAAGAAGAAAATATATTAACGCCATATACCAGCACATACGTAAATTGCAATTATCCATATACCTAAAATTCATTAGAAGTTTGAATATTCTGGAGTTGCACTACAGCTGATTGCTAGATTCTGTATTTGTTGCAGTTATTTTAAATGCAATTTCACAAAAACGATATGTTACAAGTCAGCTACCATGCACTAGGGCAATGGACATCACAAAATTGATTTGTAAGCAGAATGGGACTCTCTAAAGGATTAATGGAAATCAACAAAACCAGTTAACACAATTATAATCATGACCAACTTATTTGTTGAAAAATTACTAGCATCAAAATATTTAGCCATGGTTAGGTCTTGATGGAATTTGATTTGATTTTGGGTTGATTGATGGGGTTCTGATGTCTTTCTCAAAATATTCTACTGGAATCGCCAAAAAGAAAGGAGAATACAGACGACAATACTGCCCATACCCACGGAAAAAATAACATTTTTTAAGGAGTTGATGAACAGAAAAGTGATTTAGGGAGATTTGGAGAATTAAAGGTTGATTTTGGGAAGCGGTAATCTCTTTACGACGAATTGAACCCAAGGCGATACCATTTATTGAAGTGGAAGAAAGAGGCCGGAGGCCGAGTTCTTCCCACGCAAAAAATATAAAATAATGGTGTCGCCGGTAAATTCTCGTAAAGAAGTGTATCGGTCCCAAAATCATACCTTATTCTCATTCTTAAAGTGCGTGTTACCGACGTCTTTGGACCCCCCCGATTTACCCGGAGTAGTATCGGATTGATATCAGATGAAAGGCCGTATTTTTCTCATGTCGTCCTGACAAATTTTGATGCCCTCGAAATCATTTTCAATCCCAGATATAAACAAAAACCACCGTTTTAGTGTTAACCACTTTTAATAGCAAGTATGGAATAGGGCTTTGCAACATGCATTATTGCGTTAAGCATCAAAACTGCAGCAGTTTTTTTCCACGATACTTGGTGGGGTGTAGGTATGTGCAAGTGCCCAGCTCTCATATCAAGTATGACACACATCTACACCCCTAAATGGACACAACAACCTTAAACATCTTTATCATTTAGGTCATCTTTTAACCCAAATTAGAGATGCTTTACGCTTTAACTTAAATACAACAAGAAAGGACTGCCCACACCAGTGACAACAATCGAAAACGTTGAACAAACATAATACGCAACGAGACGAATCGTAGGCAGTGCGGCGCGCGCAAACGAAAAGTAGCCAAAACGCGGTATGATGCAACGATTCAACCTAATAAACTTCAATACGCAGCGGTAATACCGGGTTCAATTTAAAACGATCAAAAACGGGCACTACAATGAAAATTCTTACCTTTCACAGATGTTAAGAAGTAAAATAAACCGGTTGTTCTGTCATACCGAGAGTATCCAACTTTATTCTATTATCAGTATTTTTCATCCCCCAGGAAGAAGGCAGTATCTACAACATACATAACGCATATGCCAGTAGCTATTGATAACTGTTTGTGATTTTATTGCTTGTGTAACTAAAATATATTTCTAGTTTTCTCAGTTAGCCAATATTCAGTGTAGATACTGCACGTATCTGTGCGCTGCAGAATACCCAAAAAACATTTGCACAAGGTTTGTAGTCACAAATACACCCATTTGGGCATGTTCAGTTACACAAAATAGTTAATTATTGTGCATCAACGTCAACTGTCTTAGCGTGTGATTGAAATTTGCACAAATATGTTGGCATGCAATTGATGGCATGAGGCAAAACAGCAGATGCTAAGATGTGTGACAATGTATTTCCAAATACTCCCAAGATAGTTAGTGTGGAACCAAATGGACGTAAAATCAAAAAAAAGTCCTTAATTTCCACAGGCAATCAAAGTTCAGGAGGGGTCCATCAGAGAGAAAAAAAAACAACAAACAATAACAAAAGAAAAACAATGTTTTCTTTTTAAAATGTCACAAGGAATTCTCTCAATTTGGTCGCCCTCAAAAATGGAAGACTTGCTATATCAAAAGAAAGCTGGACAGGTTGCTTGAGAGTCGTGGTGAACCAAAATTGGCCTCCATAGCACACACCTATTACAATCAAAGTATAGCAAGACTTCTACAGATTTGAAATGTAATTGAAATCCATTTGAAATGTGTCGGATAAAATGTAGGCCCAAAGAAAATAGAAAATTATGATCTTTCATTTTAAAGCCTGCATTTGACTATATTTTGTCTGGCCAGAGAACCATAATATGGGAGTGATGACGGCAGTTTCACACAGCTACATATACTTTGCATGTGTATGGCCATGCCTACTTTGTGCACTTGTGTTGTAGATGTACTTATTCTTTTAACACTCAGACGTTTTGACATCACTCCCATGTCTCGAGGGGACCAAATGACTGGGACCAAAATTGAAATGAGATATGCCATCATCTATTATTATACTAGGGCCACATCTGTATCTGTTTGTCGTGTGTCTGTCCAGCATTTTTTTTCTCCGAGCCGGGGGTTGTACGGTTCACAAAACGTGGTTGGGTGGGTGTTTGTTTCTTTGTAGCTGTGGGTAGGGTCAGCTCTAAGTTCATTGTTTAGTGGATTGCGCCGCACAACCGGGTGGTAACCATGCGAAAAACAGTTTTCCACAACAAGTAGTGCTTTAAAAAGCCGGTATCGGGAAACCGAGTGAGAGAACTGTCTAGTACATAATTATTATTAGATTACTCATCTTAATGGCATGCTGGAATTTCACGCTTGAGATTCAGCTAATGCACGCTGTAGACTTAAGGGTTTCGTGTTACTACTGGAGTTCAATGGTACATTGCGGGGAGATTGATTTGCACCACTGGGGGAGACATGATTGCTTTGACTTCTTGGGTATGCCTGTGGGCCCTAAACTTTGGGTACATGGGGATGGAGGCTTGTTATGGAGCTTGAGATACATGAACTGCATTGTGGGAGACTCGCTGGTTCAATAGGAATACTTGGAAATTTACTGCTAATGCATTGCTTGAGACTCATTTGGTTGCTGGGACTCCACGGGATTGGTGGAGAATCAATAAGGTTGGTTTGCTGGGGAACCATGGTAGAGAAGCTGTGAAGCCGCATTGATAACCTGCGTTAGATTCTACACACCGCTTGTGAATTCACCTTGAAACTGGCTGCACTGTTAACCAATTCACAAACCACACTGTGTTAAGAAAAACAAATGGCACAGAAAATGCTTTTGTTATAAGTGCTTACATACATGTGTCTGTACAGACTGTCTTAAAAAATATTTTAACATCAAAATGGCAGTTATTTCAAGTCTCAAAGTCCAAACGATCGTTTGTACTATTAAATGTTGCAAAATTGATTGTCATGAAGAAAAGACAATACTTCACACTGCAACTTTAAAATCAGATTATTGATTAAATATGACCTTGATTAAAAGTGGGTGACCTTGTAACATTTAAATTGACATAGGTCCTCAATTGAGGTTGGATCTAAACAAACTATAGAAATTTAGATTCCGTATGAAAAGGCGAGTAATTTGACATGCACATGGATTCAATGCGACAATTTTTTGGACCTGTGTTAAAGCACTTTTTGTTAGCAATTATAACCACACATTTTTAAGGTGTGTCCCCAATTTTAAATTTGTCAGATTTTGCTACAGTTGGGCTACGGTATGTGGCAGTAACATATACATGTGAACCCTATAATGCTCAAACTCTGTGTATTTGTGATAATAAGGATTTTGTAATTCCTGATTTCCCTTCAATGGAAGCGTGGCGAAATACCCAAACCTTTGGAACAACAGATTGTCCTAAAATGTGATTATTCGACTTTCACTATTGTAAAGTTTTGATAAAACAAAAATATCCCCACCTGAAAGATTAAGCTGAGAAATTAGTGCTTTGGTACAGAAATTGTGGAAATGTCTAAGTTATTACAGGAGCAAATCTAAATTTAGCTATGTTTATTTTGAATTGAAAAAATGAAAATATTTTGTTTTTAATTCAGGCATTTATGTATGCCAAATGAAATCTATTATGGTTTCTTATCTATATGAAATTCAATACTATGGCACAAAAATGGATGCCCAAAAACCCTATCTCGTTGCACACGTCTTCAATGGATCAAGTGACCTGACGGCAACACGCTATTTCATATTAAGGGACTGTTTACAGGCGGCTGTTGAATTATTACTGGGGATCCCTGAAAAATACATTGATAATACAGAAATCCCTTCACTTTGTGCAAAAATCAGCATTTTGAAGCGTTAAAATAATAATAAACTAACCAGTTTTTATTCATCCCCAAGTACAGGTTTGCTGCGACGTACCAATATAACCATGCAAAGAATCTCCAAAATTTATGAAAATTGGAGTGCATTCTTAAAAAAAAAAAAACTAAAAAATTTGTGCCCTTATTGCTTTTCCATTTCCCAAAAGGCTAAAAACATTGAGTGAAAAGCCCAAGGCAGAATGTTTCAACATCAGGGTTATATGGGATCTATAGGCTGCGTCCTCTACTTTTTGTTCCGATTGCTTTATCTCTAAACCATCTATTAGTGGACAAAATAAGGATAATGAGTTTGAAAACGTGCCAATTGTCGATGAACAAAATACCCCCCCCCAGAAAAGCTAAGGAAACTGATTATGCAAAATAACTGCCACTTGGTGATTTATTATTATTATTATATTTTATTATACAGGGTACTTGGTAAGCGCATTCCCGTAGAACAATGCGCTGTACATACACACCAATAGGAAATAAAAATAAAATAAAATATTCAAAGAAACAATGGAACTACACCAATACAAAACAAAACAAAATTAAGGATTAGAAAAAGTGCACAGCAGCACCAAAAATGCCAACAGCATTATAGGAAATACACTAGAGCATATGAGGGAAATGAATTACTTAACATTTTAGACAAGCAATAATAATACAATAATTGGGAGAAGATCCTACTACGCGAAATAATTAAAGGTGCACAGCACCCCGTATACTAACACAGCCCACTATTAAAAATTTACAAATTCGAAGGAGATATTCTTAAAAAATAAGGCATAATTAAAAACAAATTAAAAAATGGCATACTTTAGCGGCTATTACAATATCACACCACTATTTAGCATAAATAAAAAACAAAAAATAATATGACACCACACCGGACATCAGAACAAGACCACCATACTAGTTTTTTGGGATAAGGTGCGTTTTAAGAAGTTTTTTAAAAGATTGCACATGGCTTCACGCACACCTTGGGCAAGGAATATCTAACCTAGCACCCATAACAGCAAAGGATTCTATCGCCATAGATCTTTGGTATCTGGATAGTACCAGATGGTTGGATTTTGAACGGACCTAAGCCCGACACAACGACCATGTTTGAACACAAACAAATTAAGTTTCTTGCAGATATCTAGGCGATAAGTTGTGAAAGCAGTTTGTAAACTGCACCAAAAAGTACTTGAACTCTATTCTCTGCTAGACTGACAGCCAATGCAACTCACAAAGTAAAACAGAGCGCTGGTTATGACGTTTATTGATTGAAAGATAAGGCGAGCAGCGCGATTTTTTTTGTCTTTGGAGTGAAAAGTGTCAAAATTTAATTGACAGCCGCCAAGCAAAGAGATGCCATAGTCCAGCCGAGATAGGATCAAAGACTTGCTGCATGTGTTCACACGTTTTTTTCAATAAATACAGATTCTTCTACTTGCGAAGGTTAAGTTATGCTACGATCCAAGGACTGACAGGTTGTTTCATGTTCAGGCAAGTATCAAAGGTAATACCCAGGGGTTCGTCCGCGCGAACTTGAATCGTAAGTATAGACGTAAACTTTTGCTGATTGCTTGTTACGATTTCTACGAGTTGTGACTTACGTGCGATCGCGAACAATTGGCTTTAAGACAGTCGTAGAAATACCTTTTCGCATAACTTGGATCATTATTACGGTCTTCTATTTGGGTGCATTCGTGGGTGCAATTAGGTACGAGTCTGTGTTGAATGCCGGTTTCTAGTTATATCGATTAATGGATTTTAAAGCATACGCGTGGTTTGGTTAGTGCAGACTTATTGAAACGAGTTAAGTACTCGGACTACCGCCCTCTCATATTAGAATTCCTCCTGGTTGAGAGAACCGCGTTACCTTGGCTTGTTATTATAAGCTGTGGTACTTCGATAGGTATTAGATGACCTACACAGGTAAAAGAAAATGGCTTCAGACCCAAAGAAGGCGGCTATTTTGTTCCTCATTAGGATCAGTCTTATAGGTTGGAAGACCAAAAATTATTTTATTAAAAATAATGAAAAGTAGTATAGGCCTATATCCATAAACGAAAACCAAAGGACCTGAATATGAATATTACAGGCAAGGTTAATGCCTGCAGCCAGCAGGAAAAGGTATGTTGAGCAAGTGAAGAAGAGATACAATTACTAAGCAAATACTTGCACTGATTTTGTAAAGGATTAAAAAACTCGGAACCAGTCAATAGATACGATACACTTGGTTGCACTTTGAGGCTGACTCAACTTTTGAAATGTTTTTGTGTGTATATTAACCCTCGTCTACCGAATGTGGTTTGTGGTTACCACCCCCTCTTCAGGGGGGTTTTGCTAAAACAACCCCCTTTTTGGTGCCAAATTAGTGAATGTAATTGTCAATTGACATGTTACAGCTCCTTTAGCCAAATCAAACATCCACCGGGGTAATAGGTCTCACCTATACCCCGTAAGAACAGGGGTGATCCCAACAGTGATGTATGTTGTAGTGGGGGTACCATCCCCCTTCGGTAAGAGAAGTAGCAACATGCCTAACACAACACCGTAACATCACATCACTTATTTTTGGCACCAATAGATAGCTATTTCCTCCTCTTTCCATTGATACCAAAAGAGTACCAACATGCCTAGCATTACGTTCAAGTTCACATGTCAGCAAAACGGCCATTTTCATAGAACCACATACAGTGAAAAATTTCATTTTTCGCCAAAAAGGTTAGGAAAACCGATTTTCATGCGGTTTTTGACTCTACATGATGGGAATTACTAGTTTTATATAAGACAGCAGTTTCACAGCTATAATAAGGTGTTTGAGTTGCTACACTTATGCTAAGATATCAATTTTCCCCACCCCTATATGTCATTTTTCGTACTTTCCTCAACTTATGACGTCATGGTGACGTCATAATGGTGATGTTAGTACTTATTTTGGTACCATGGAAAGAAACGCTAGCTTCCTTTGGGTACCAAGGTACAGGAATCGGGTGTTCGATACGACATCACGGGGGTTGGTAACCCCCCCCCCCCGCCCCACTTCGGAGTTTTGTTACAAAAATGGCTCAAGGTAGACGCAGGGTTAATTAATCATCTACATACTCAATTCCCCACAAAGTTGAGATGAACTTGTGATATATTAAATATTTATATGTGTACTACATAGGATAGGCCTACTGCATAACAAAAATTCCAGATGTGGATTTTATTACATAATTGAGATTTTCTATATGAAGGCTCAATTGAGCTTAGAATTTCACACAGTGCTTAGTATGCATGGAACAAGCTTTTGTTATGGACCAAATTAATATTTGTTCACTTTACACAAACACTACGAGTGTACTACGTGTACTCATGACCAACGTAGTTTTAATCGTAAATCTGGTTACGCGTAGGACACACGTAGCCTAGGTCCAAGTTTCACGACCGCGTAAATCTTAGTAGTAACTTACATCGCAACTAGGCTACGTCAGTCTTACTACTGCTTTCGCGAACGAACCCCCGGTTCTTATGGTAAGCATAAGGTAATTTTTTCACAGTAGAAAATAACAGAATTTTCCGCGGTTCTCGGCTTCGTGCTCGCTATATTCAAAGAATATAAGCTAAATTTGAAATTTTACCCCATTGACCTTTGACCCTGGCACGTGACCTTTGATCTCATCAACATATAAGGGATCGCATGTGCACCTATGAAGGTTTGTTCCAATTGACGTGTGAACCTTTTCAATTGAGTCAAATTTAAAAAAAAACTTACCGTTGTGACACACACATCCAGACACACCTCCACAAAACAATCCACACATACACATGCATTCACACACATACACAAGTACAACAGATTGCTAAGCTGGCGGCCCACATAAATTACCTCATCAACTGATACGTGTGACTTATTCTGTATAATGAGGTTGACAATTGCAACAAAACCGAACAGTTTATTTCATTATTTTTATTTGAAGAACCAACATCTCATCTTTTACTAAATACTGAATGTTCCAACCAAAGTGTATTTGTTGTGCATAAGAAAGACAATTTGTAAAATAGGGACCGCAGGCCCCAATATCCCATCCGAATTAAGTAGCTAATATGAGGCCTGATCCATCTCTGCATTACAATGCACACCAATCTGCCCCTAGTGTATGACCTTTTACTCCAATCAATACAATAATACAATACAACCGGCATTATATAGCGCCTTCCTCAAAACAATGTCAAAGCGCTTTACAAAATATATAGTAATTACTATTTAGCCTAAAAACATATAATACAAACAGGTATTGGTAAAGATGACCCATGAGATAAGTACTTAACATCACTATAAAAATAAAAAAGCAAACATCTGCCTAATTAAATATCATGTGGTCAATAACATAAAACCAATTTAAGCACCCGATCAACTCTTAGGAAATAGATGAAATTGTAGAGCTTTTTTCTTAAAGTAACAATGGATTGGAGGGGCAAATCATAGATGGCCAAAGAGTTCCATAGGCTACGGGCCGCATTGCTGAAAGCCTGTCACCCACTGACCTTTTGTGCGGAAACAGTGAATTAGTGAGCGTTCTTGTCATCTGCCGATCGCAATCCTGGCCTGCCAGAATATCCAAAGAGAGGTATTCTGACAAGTAAGATGGCAATTTCCGGAAATGCCCTTGTAAGTTAAGAAGCATAAGCGTAAAGACAACACGCTCACTAATTGGTAGCCAAGGGAGCTCTTTAAGGAGTGGTGTGCCTGGTGTCCTTCTAACAGATCTGAACACCAGCCTGGCTGGTCTATTCCTGGCAAAAGCTGAAAGTTTTACTCGATCTCTGGCCGACATTCCATACAAACGTTGAATTGGCATAGTCAATGCGAGATAAAAGCAGTGAACGGACGAGATGAATGACAACTCTCAAATGTGATAAGCGGCGATGCGGTAAAATAATTGCGGCGATGTGGAAGTTACAGACTTAATGATGACTTTCACATGTTCAGTCATTGACATTGTCTGATCAAACACGACACCAAGGTTTCTATTTGCCGGAGGACTGAGGAACATCCACTGTCCTCGACACCCCCCGATGGTAATATCTTTGAGGCGACTTGTGTAATAGGATGCCATGCGATGAAAATTCTGGTCTTAATTTCATCATTTTGAGGTTTGGTTACAGTGCTCCACTCACTGCACTCCAACGAGAGAGTTCTTTTACAAGCATGTTTGGCATCACCACCAATCTTAGGATTAAATGTCAAATAGAGCTGCACATCAATCAGCATACCTGTGGTAAGCAATATTGTGCTTCAGATGATTGATTCCGATACGTTGTGTACATTATGAAAAAAGAGGCCGCAACCACAGAACCCTAGAAGACCCGAAAGGGAGATGCGTGTTTGAAATTTGCATCACCAATCCCCAATGCGCCACACAAAAGAGCGGTTCTGCAGGTAATACCGAATCCACTGTAAGGCGTATCTTGATTTTGAAAGTATCACGGAACCTTATCCCAAAGAATGGCATGATCAATAGTACAAAAGCTGCAGAAAGATCTAGCCGCACATATAGCACCTGCCTTACTGTTGTGAATGCATTGAGGATATCGGACTTGACACGCAGAAGTGCCGTTTCAGTGTTGTGTCGTTCTTTGTAAGCGACTGAAACTTCTCATTTAAGTCTTTTGAGACAAGATGATCCTTTATCTGGGCACTCACTATTTTTCTGGCTTGAACGTATTTGACACAGGGCGATAGCTCAGGACACCTCTTTGTCTAGGGAAGGCTGTTTGAGAATGGGTGCCACATGCTGTGCCCCCACCTAAGACCCTTGTTTCAATATGTTCGCATACCATATGAGCCTCATCCTCACTGCACTAAAAAGCTTAAGGCTGCACCTAATTTTTTCATCAAAAGTGTCTACCACATGCAGCTAATGCAAATCACCCAATTCGACCCCTACATGACCTTGACCACCACATCTGTGCAGCATAAATCATACCAAATCCCAGTAACAAGTATAAACTGGGGAATCTGTCACTGTGCACTAAAATAGACAACATTTTAAGAGGCATTTGTCTGTAAAAAGCACCTAAGGTGGCCACGGTAAAAAAATAGATTCCCTTCATACTTTCCTCAGTTTAGCCTTAGTCCTGAACCAACAGAAATAAACGCTTATACATTCATCATACTTACTTCTTGCCATGGCAAACAACACCAATCTTTGAATTTTTCATTTTTGCTGTATTTTTCCTCTTTTATTAATCAATGACTTTTTTTCAGGAAATGGCATTTTCTTTCTCTTGCTATGTAATTACCCGTTTATATTTATTATTCCCAGACGGTTGTTTCCTAACACCCCTAACTGACTACCCTACATGCCCAAATAAAAAAATTAATTTCTCATTCCGAACACCAAGTGAAATCATCTCAGAAGGTACTACAGATTTTTAATTAACTTATAAATAATCTTTGTTGCATTCGTTCTGAACGTTTTTTGTTTTTTTTCCTTCGGTAAAATTTGTGGAATGCCTAATTTGAGAAATTTGCAAGGGGGGGATTTTGGTGCGTTAGGAACTCACAACAAACGTGTACCAAACATCAATTTCTAAGTTTCGCCTCGCAGGAACCAATTGGAAAACTGTGACATTATTCATATGAATTTTGAAAACGCTAAATAGGTTTAAAAATCTGTCATGGGGGGAATGCACATATTTTAAATCCCTTTCATAAACTAGAGTTTGTAACCATCTGGTGCTACATTGAAAAATATGAATATTTGCTTCCTCCCCAGAATATGAGAAGTCAAGGTGCCGTCCCCCCCCCCCACTAATATTAAATAGTAGTGGTAATGGGTATCGTGGAAAGAAGTGACCAGCGTTATTCTTGGTATAAAATTGTAAGCATCTGGTGTTTCACAAGCAATGTTCGCAGGAACAAATGGAAACGTGTAACATATTCTATGGAACAACATTTGAAAACGACTAAATAGGTTTTTTAAAACTCGGTCATGAATGCACATATTTTATCTTTCATAACAAGAGTTGTCACATATGGGCTAATTGAAAAATATGAAGATTTTGCTTCCTCCCAGTATTATGAATTCAAGTGACGTCACTAATAGTAAATTAGTAGTGGTAATGGTATCGATGGAAAGAGATGACCACGCATTCTTTGGTAGTAAAATTGTAAGCATCTGGGTTTCATAACAATTTTTCGTCAGTGGTTTTACGGTTGTACATCTTCATCTTGGGGGGCCAC
Organism: Ophioderma brevispina; assembly: GCA_023653785.1. Taxonomy (NCBI): domain Eukaryota; kingdom Metazoa; phylum Echinodermata; class Ophiuroidea; order Amphilepidida; family Ophiodermatidae; genus Ophioderma; species Ophioderma brevispina. Next base: position 11,141 of record JAMKCH010027459.1, on the reverse strand, counting down.
AGCTGCCACAGATGCAGGCGTCCATTACTGCTGTGGGAGCTAGAAGTGGGTCGACATTTAATCCTTGTTCCGCAGGAACGCCAAACAGCCAGGCCGCTTTGAAGACTGGCATTCCCCCGCAATATTTACAATATCCTCAGGCAACACTGTTGCCAACTTTAATGGACGTGAAAAACGAAAACTTTAAATGTTCTTCTTTGTAGTGGGTCTGGCCATCGCCTTTGAGTGAAGATTCTGCCCCCTCTACGACGATGTGGTGCCACCAGGCTTGATGGGATTGCGATTTCACATCTTGCACATTGTTTAAATAGCACCATCTGGTTGCTTCCCTCTCTGATTAATGATTCCCAGGCCAGATTTAGCAGAAGCTCGCTGACACTATCCTCCAATTGTAGTTTCCAGAAACAAACGCGCGGCCCTTCTTTTGAACTTTTTCGAGCCGATCTATTTCTTTTGGGTTTTATGGATCACAATCCCCCAACGGCATATTCTAGTATGTGGGCGAACCCGGCCCTAAATAAGCAGTCTGCTTTGTCCTGTACTGTCATTTCCATGAGATTTCTTGCAACATCCCAAGATTTTTGTTTGCTTTTTTATCACTATGCTGTCTAGTAATCCCATGTGAGATTAATGAGAAAATAAACCCCAATGTATTGATGGTGTTTGCAGGCACTGCTGTATCGATAATGTGACGACCGACATAATATAAGGGGTTTGGATCATCTTTCTTTTTAAACCCAGGGCATGATGTAACACGTTTTAGGATTGACGACTTTGCCAAGTATCAGCCCATTTTGTAAGTGTAATTAATATCATTTTGAGATGTTTACAATCAGCAAGTGGTGGTCATTTTGGCGATAAACTATACATCATCTGCAAAAGTCTGATTTCAGATGAAATATTCATGGTAATGTCGTAATAACATAAATAAGATGGGGCCCGAGGCCCTTGCTTGCGGCACTCCAGAACGCACATATCCCAACAAGAATGGGCACCATTAAGCACGACCCTCTGTCTCCTCTTACAAAGAAAAGTATCAATCTCATTGATAATTACCTCTGATGCTGTATAATGGAGTTTTTGATTTTAAACCGCTCATGGGGCACTGTATCGAGCTTGTTGTAAAGTCAAAAATCGCAATATCCACCTGGTATATTGCCCTCGTGCACTTTGCCCAATCAATTTACAGCGCAAGGAGAGTTGCGAAACACATGAATGGCCTTTCCTGAACCCGGCTGTTTTGGAATAGAATATTTATTTGCCTCCAGATGACGACTATGTGAAGAATTTTGTGTTCATGAATTTTACTACTCACAGATGTAAGTGACACCGGTCTTAGTTACTAGGTATAGATTTATCCCTTTTTTGAAAGAGAGGCGTGATATTGCCACCAACCCAATCCGCAAACTACCAGTGATCCACGACTGTTGAAAATCGCGGCCAACTGGTGCAACTTCAGAAGCATTTTCCTTTATCGCGTGGTGTTAATTAAATCATCGGACCGCACAACTTTATTGATTTGTCGATCTTTTAGAGCTTGTAAACGCCTTCTGGGTTTTTTAGAAATAATAATGTCATCCACCGTTGGTAGATTCGCTCGGTTGATATGGATGCGTTCAACCACATATTCCTCTGTGAAAACTGATCTAAATTGCTCCCTAACACGTGTGCTTTATCTGGTCTAAGATGAAGATTATTTCCCTGCTTGAATTGGGATACCCATGTTTTCCTGTCTCTTGGTCTTAATATATGTCCCCAACCCACTTGGATTTTTCAGACAAGTTACACAGTAATCGCTACGAAGAGTTTCATGTTGTTTTCCTGCTTAACCACTTCCGAGCTTCTCTAATATTTCTCTTCTCCCATCGCATGGACAACCATACTCTGGCCTTACCGATGAAGACGATTCCCTACGCCTTATAATCCGCTTAATATTTTGCCTTTACCCAGGGCAGCTGATGCTTTGATTTGGACCCTTGGTTGGTCATATTTATCACGAACATTATCATAGCCCCTCCTTAAAGCTATCCCAATTTGCAGTAGTCTCTCTCTTAGCAGGATCTTCTTTGAAGAATTCATATCAAACTCTCCATGTCGGTTCTCATCTTAACAAATCAGTTGATTGTCCTGATAAATCTTTCTTCTCTTGGGTTTATGGATGGTCTTGGGTTCATTTTGAATTTTTGTTAAACATAAATGGTCGCTAATACCCGTTTTGACCGAAGTGCTCATTACTTTCCCTGCAAGGAAGTAAAACAACAAGATCAAAATATTGGCACAGTTTTTCTGTGGTATCTTTTGTTGGTTCCAACACAGCTGGGTTAAGAAAATTCGTTTGCATATCTATCAATATGCGTGGTCCCGTGCTAGGAATTACTCCAGTTGGCTTTCCTGGTGTTTAAAGTCGGCCGGCCAGGATAACAGAAGGCATTTTCTGATTTTGCGGAATTTTTTGTAAAGACTGTCTAAGATACTCCCAATAACCAACCAACTGTCCCTGGTGTGCGAGTAAAACGAACAACATAAATCGCCTTCATCACAATCACCAGTTTTACTAATACTTGAGCCAAATAATTTTCCCGTCAGTCTCAAAGCCTCAGTGCACGGTGTAACTGAACTAGGGTACCAAAACTGCAATAGCAACCCCACCCTTTTCACGATCACTCTGTCCTTCCTATACACACACCACAAAATTAGTGGGGATATTCATGTGTAGCCACAGTAGAATCAAGATGTGTCTCAGTGAGACAGACAATATCAGGCTTGTGTTTCATCATAGTGGTGGAATTCAGGTACTTTACCTCTGATACCACGGGGTATTTTATGTTCAATGAATATGTAGGGTAAACTTTTGGTCCAGGTGTACCATTTTCTGCCAATCACTTCTGTGTTTTTATTTTGTACATAGAAGTCCTAAGCATCAGTCTTTTTATTTGGTTTACTTTGATCTAAATTTATGTATTTAGCTTGCGCATTTAAAGTGCGGTCAGCTAGCTCGCCTGTGTGTTTCCGTCTGGTTTTGGTTATGTTAGTGTCCGCTATCTTCCTGTTGATTACTTGGTTACCAATTTCTGTTTTGTGTATGCAAATTTGAAATACCTGTTTCGTTCTCCTGTAGGTGGTTTTCCGTCTGGGTTTGTTTTTTATAAGCGTCACTCCTATGAGTTCCGGTACTATGATTTTCAGAGTTGATGAACTCCCCCAGGGGCCGATATGAGTTTTGTGATGATATTGAATTCCAAAACTTGAGTCAAAAAAGGAGCTGGTTAACCACATGACCTCACAAGATGGCACACACCACGCAAACTCACCCAACTCCTGCAGAATTTCGTAGCTCTGACTTTGAAACCCCCGAACAGCCAGCATGATACAGCGGTCGCACATATCACAAAGGCTTCCAGATGGTTATTTCTTACTCACCTCCTTTTTGCATACATGTACATGGTGCAATTGTTTCTTTGATTTAACACATAGCACTGGAGTAAATTTAGGGTTAAGGTAATTCTGGCATCAATAGAGAAAAAATACCTAAAATGTCAAGTCTGCACCAAACAATTATAACAAAGGAACGGAGAGTGCAATTTGAAATATTGTTTAAATTCTTGTTAGTGGGAAAAAACATATTTGGTATGTTGTATATAGCCAGAATTAGCATTTCGTTTATTTTGAAATAATTAAAATTCAAAATATCTGGCAACACTGTAGGTTATGAAAGATTTTCCCCACTCGTTTTTTATTTTCAAAAAGGCATTGTCTAAAGTGGTTTAAGTTCATAAAAACAACTCAATTCAACCAAAATTGAGATAATTTAAAAAAAGAAAAAGTTATTTTTTAAACAATTTTTAAAACTCAAAAAGAAACCCCTATTCTCAAAGGAAATGGTACAGCCCCACACCACCCCCTATGATATCTTAATGCTTTGGATGTAATATATAAATACACATAAAACACTTATATCAGGAGAAATTAAATCATTTCTTTCTGTTCTGGGCAACTGAAAGTTTTGGTCGTTGCCATACATGAGATATGTATGAACTAATGAGGTCCAGTTTTGTTGGTTTCAGCCAAGCCTATCATTGGATGAAAGTATAAAGAAAACTCATTTATTTTTTTGCGCATTCCACATATTTTGCTAAAAATCGTTGATTTTAACAGACAACTGCTCTTAACTGTGTAACCAACGTCCAACTGATTTTGATGCACACCACATACGCACACACACACACACACACACACACACCACACATACAAATCATGCTGCTATAAGGTCTTTCTGATCAAAGGTGCTTGTTCCGACATCTTTGGGACACCCTCTGATTTACCCGGAAGTAGTACAATTTTGATAAAAATATCATATGAAAGGCCGTATAATTTTCTCATTGTCGTCCTGAATTTCAGCTTTCAAATCCATTCTTTCTCAAACTCAGATCTCGATAAAAATCTAATGTTTTAATGGTTTATAACCATCATAATTAAGCACGTATGAATAGGGCGGTTGTCAGATGCATTATCGCGTCTAGCACACAACCGCAAGTTTAGTGTTCCCCATGGTAACTTGATGGTCGGTGTGTACAGTGTCCGGTTTCTTCTATCAATTGTGAGACCCGATAAACAAAATCGGAACAAACACCTTTAAAATCAGACAACCTAAAAATTCTACATATAAATGTGCTTGTTTTGATTTGACTATTGTGTTCTCTACTTTATATGAAGCCTGGCACGTTGTACATATGCCCCCTCAGTACCGGGGACACAACTTGCAGTTTTGATCGTAGAAGCATACTTCACATTGCAAAGCCTTTTCAATACTGTCGTCGGTGTTTTCTTTTAATAGCTTGGAATGAAGATTTGAGGGCTCAAATTTCTGGACGACAATGAGAAAAATACAAGACTTTCTCTGATATCAAATCGATACTACTTTCCAGGTAAATCAGGGGGTCCAAAAGAAAAAACGATCGGTACACGCACCTTTAATTTGATTTTTCAGAGATATTTACCTTGTAACTTTCTTATACAAGTATAGACAAGTCATCCAGGTCTGCAATGGGAAATGCCTTCGGGTAGCTTCTGTCTTGAAAACCTGGTAGAAATGAATAGGTCTGAATATTTAGTTTATAGACCTATTCACTACGACGTCATACTTAGCGATTAACATAAATCTCCCTTGCCCTACAAGGAAATTCCAAGAGTAAAATAGATCACATGTTCAACTTGAGCATCTCTGTAATTCATCAACAGGTGGAATGTATTGTAGTCAGTAATGTGGCTCCCTTGCCCTACAGCATGGCTGCCTAAAGGATCTATTGCCATCCAAGTGGATTATCTTGTCATGTTTTTTTAACCAAAACAAAAAAATAGAAGGGTTGTCATAAACACAAAGATTATCGTAAAGGAGATAGTTCCTCCCCTATTTTGTACTGCCACCGATGTAACGCTCTACGTCAACCAATTACCTACCAGACGCCCGAATGGCGCCTATTCGCCAAGAGCAAGCAGACCGGGGGCCGGCCGACCGTGGTTTGTCAAATTTTAAACTCGCTGTTTTAATTTAACACGTAAGAACATTTTTGGTGGACAAAGGGACGAGGTTGTCACGATTTCTTAATGCCCCTATAATGCCAAGGCAAATCACAACATATTAAATTATGTCTTTCTCTTTGTCTTAGGAATTGGAAAAAATGAAAATTTGTTATAAATTCTGTGATTTAGTCAGCAACCTCACAAAAATAGCCCATTACTTTTGAACTTCGCCGCCATTGGCTCCACATAGTAAAAATATGCGATGTCCCGTCGCTTTTACCTACCAGACACAAGAAGCGTCACTTCCCCTGGAAGTCCACTTCCGTTACACAGAAAAGGGGGTGTACTATCTCCTCTAGATAATCTTTGGGTACAATGAACAGCTGTGCAAGCACGTTTCCATGAGAAATGTACTTCAACAAAACAGAGGTTTTTTTTAAACTGCAAATAACGATTCGTAGCCGCCTAGAAGAAAACCATTTCTGATGCATTAAATAAAGAGGCGTAGAAACACAAAATCTACCGTTAGAATTATTTAGCAATTAACGTAGGGGGTATTCATCTTTCCGATATAGACCTCATTGAAAGCTTTTGTCCTCTTCAGTATCTCATCAGTAGCATCTGTATTGCTTCATTTCTCAGTCAGTGCATGCATATTACATGAAAAGAATTCCCCAACACACTTAACGGCTGACTCAGAGATTTCGAAATATAACTTTTTAATGTATGAATTAAAAATAGGGAACTAGAACTCAAGATAGTCAACTAAATGCGCGATGTCCACAAGTTTGGGCGATAAATCAGAATTTATTTTTGACGCCAGTAAACATATCTTTATTGTTTAACGTGCCATTGGATACTGTGTGTAACAAATTTATGGATCCGGAATTTTTAACAAAATGTGAATTTCTATATGAAGGACTTCGATTTTGAGCTTAGCTATTTCATGGACAAGCATTATAATATGCAAAAACACGATATTGTTTTAAAATTTAAGGGTGCCATCCTCTGGAAATTTGCCGTCAGCCTTTAACCAGAAGTATAAAGAGAATCTGACACCCAACGTCCATCCAACTTCAGGCAGGATTGATGAAAAGCAACCTGACAACCAATGCCCATTACTTCAGCCAGGATTGATCAAAAAGAATCTGACATCCAATGCCCACCAAACTTCAGCCAGGATTGACAAAAAAGGAATCTGACACCCAATGCCCACCCAACTTCAGCCAGGATTGATCAAAAGGAATCTGACACCCAAGGCCCATCCAACTTCAGCCAGATTGATCAAAAGGAATCTGACACTCAAGGCCCATCCACCTTCAGCCTGGATTAATAAAAAAAAACATCTGCCTCAAATTCCCGCCAACTTCTGCCAGATATCAAAAATAATCTGTGCACCCAGTGCCCACCCAAATTAGCCTGGAGTAATAAAAAAGAATCTGACACCCAATGCCCACCCAACTTCAGCCAGGATTGATCAAAAATGGACACCTATTTGCCCACCCACCTTCAGCCAGAATTGATCAAAAAGAATGTACATACCAATGCTGACCCAACTAAAGCCTGGATTGAACAAAATATCTGACAACCCAATGCCCACTTTAAGCTAAGGTGGCGGTAAATTCAACCAAACAAGGCAAACAACATCAATCACATATACCCCCTAAAAAAGCATTGCTGAACCCGCAAGGCCCACCCAACTTCAACCCCGGATGATAAAAAAAATGTTCTCCCCTCCAACTTCACCTGGATTAATCAAAAAGGAATCTGACCCCCCAAGCCCACCCCCCTTCAACCAGATTGGTCAAAAAGAATCTGACACCCAATGCCCATCCAACCTTCAGCCTGGATTAATAAAAAATAATCCTGACAAACGCCAGGCCATCCCCACCTTCAGCCTGGATTAATAAAAAAAATCTGACACCCAAGCCCACCCACCTTCAGCCTGGATTAATAAAAGAATTTGACACCAATGCCCATCCAACTTCATCCTGGATTAAAAAAGATCGCCACCAATGTGCCCAACTTCCCTAGAAGTTGGCGGTAATTCAAACAAACAAGCAAAAACAGACACAAAATACTCCCTAAAAATCATTATCTGACACCCAAGGCCCAAAACCCAACTTCAAGCCCGGATTTGCTAAAAAAAATGTTATATGCCCTCCAACTTCACAGCCTTGATTAATAAAAAGGAATCTGACACCCAAGGCCTCACTCAACTCAGCCTGGAATTAATAAAAAAGAATCTGACACCCTCGAATGCCCATCCAACTTCATAAAAGGAAACTGACACCCAATTTCCTCACCTTCAAGCCAGGATTGAGAAATAAAAATCACCCCACTGCCCACCCAACTTCATCCAGGATTGAACAAAAAGAATCTGGACACCCAATGCCCACCCAACTTCAGCTGGATCAAAAAATAATCTTGCACCAATCCCCCCCCACCTCAGCCTTGAATCAAAACAAACTCTGACACCCAAGGCCCATCCAACTTCAGCCAGGATTGATCAAAAGGAATCTTACACTCAAGGCCCACCCAACTTCACCAGATTAATAACAAATGACACCTAATGCCCACCGAACATCAGCTAGGATTGATTCACAAGAAAACCAGAACATCCCATCGCTCACCCAACTTCAGTCTGGATTAATAAAAAAAATCCTACATCCAATGCCCGCCCAACTTCTCGCCCAGAGTTGATCAAAAGATTCTGACCCCTATTCCCACCCAACTTCAGCTTGGATTGATCAAAAAGAATCTGACAATCTCCATGCATCCAACTTCAGTCCTGCTCAAAAGAATCTGCCCCAATGCCCACCCAAATTCAGCCTGGATTGAAACAAAAACTGACACCCAATGCCCACCAAACTTCAGCCTGGGTATTATAAAAAAGAATCTGACACGCCCAATGCCCGGCCAACTTCGTAAAAAGGAAACTGACACCCAATGCCTATCCAACTTCAGCCAGAATTTATCAAAAAGAATCTGACACCCAAGGCCCACCCAACTTCAGCCCGGAGGGATAAAAAATAATCAGACACCCAAGGCCCACCCAACTTCAGTCAGATTGATCAAAAAGACTGTGACACCCAATGTCGACCCAACTTCAGCCTGGATTGATACAAAGACATCTGACAAACCCATGTCCACCAACTTTAGCTAGAAGTGGCGGTAAAATCCAAACAAATAAACAAACCATGCAACACCAACAATCACCTCATCCCTAATCCCAAAAAATCATTATCTGAACACAGAAGGCCCCAAAACCCAACTTCAGCCAGGATTGATCAAAAAGAAATTGACACCCAATGTCGACCCAACTTCAGCTGATTGATAAAAAGAATCTAACCACCCAATGTCCACCTAACTTCAGCTAGAAGTGGCGGTAAAATCCCACAAATAAACACCAATGCAAACAAACACAAGCACAATAATCCCTAATCCCAAAAAATCATTATCTGACACGAAGGCCCACTAACTTCACCAGGATTGATAAAAAGACTCTGAACAACCCAATGCCATCCAACTTACAGCCTGGATTATAAAGGAATCTGCACCGCAATGCCCCCCACCCACTTCAGCAGGATTGGTCAAAAAGAATCTGACACCTAATGCCCCATCACCTTCAGCCATGATTGATAAAAAATAATCTGACACTCCAATGCCCACCGCACTTCAGGACCCCCCCAATGCCCACCAAATTCGCCTGGATTACTATACTAAAAAAAGATCCGACCCAATTCCAACCCAACTTCAACTCTGATTTTGGTCAAAAAGAATCTGACACCCTCGAATGCCCATCCAACTTCCACAAACCAGGATTGGTCAAAAAGAATCTGACACCCAATGCCCATCCACTTCAGCCTGGATTAAAAAAAATAATCTGACAACCCCAGGCCCATCCAACTTTCACAGCCTGGATTAATAAAAAATAATCTGACACCCAATGCCCATCCACCTTCAGCCTGGATTAATAAAAAAGAATCGACCCCAATGGCCCATCCAACTTCAGCCTGGATTAATAAAAAATAATCTGAACACCCATGCCCATCACCTTCAGCCTGGATAATAAAAAATAATCTTAAAAACCAGGCCCATCCAACTTCACTGGATTATAAAAAAGAACTGACACCCAAGGCCCACCCAACTCACCTGGATTAATAAAAAAGAATCTGACAACCCAAGCCCATCCAACTTCAGCCTGGATTGAACAAAAAGAAGACAACCCATGCCCACTTCCGCTAAAAGTGGCGGTAATGCAACAAACAAGCAAACAGACACAATCACATATCCCTAAAATCATTATCGACACGCAAGGCCCCAACTTCACAAGCCCGGATTGATAAAAAAATGTTATGGCCCATCCAACCTCAGCCTGGATTAATAAAAAGGAATCTGACACCCAAGGCCCACTCAAATTCAGCCTGGATTAATAAAAAGGAATCTGACACCCAAGGCCCACCCAACTTCAGTCAACCAGGGATTTGGTGCAAAAAAGAAGAATCTGACACCCAATGCCCATCCAACTTTAACCAGGATGATTAAAAAATAATCTGACACCCAATGCCCAACTTCAGCTAGAAGTGGCGGTAATTCAAAACAAACAAGCAAACCAGACACAATCACATATCCCTAAAAAATATCTGACACCCAAGGCCAACCCAACTTCAGCCAGGATTGATAAAAAACTGTATCACCCAAATACCCGCACAACTTCAGCGGGATTTCTAAAAAAGCATCTGACACCCAATGTTCCACCTACTTCAGCCAGAAGTGGCGGGTAATAAAAAATCCCAACAAATAAACAACAGACAAACAAACACAATCACATAATCCCTAATCCCTAAAAAATCAATCTGACACCCAAGCCCACCCAACTTCAGCCGGATTGATATAAAAAAGAATCTGACACCCAATGCCCCCATCCAACTTCAGCCTGGATTAATAACAAGGAATCTGGCACCCAATGCCCACCCAACTTCAGCCAGGATTGGTCAAAAGAATCTGACCTAATGCCCATCCACCTTCAGATGGATGGGATAAAAAAATCTGACACCCAATGCCCACCGAACTTCACTTCAGGACCCCCAATGCCCACCCAAATTCAGCCTGGATTAATATAATAAAAAAAGAAGAATCCTGACACACCGAACTCCAACCCAACTTCAACCAGGATTGGTCAAAAGAATCGACAAACCCATCCCACCCAACTTCATCCTGGATTAAAAAAAAAAGAATCTGACCACCCAATGCCCATCCAACTTCAACCAGGATTGGTCAAAAATAAATCTACACCCAATGCCCATCAACTTCATCCGGTTAAAAAAAAGAATCTACAACCCAATGTTATGCCCATCCAACTTCAGCCTGGATTAATAAAAAATCTTGACACCCATGCCCATCCAACTTCAGCCTGGATTAATCAAAAGAATCTGACACCCAATGCCCCCAATCCAACTTCAGCCTGATTAAAAAATAATCTGACACCCAATGCCCATCCAACTTCAGCCTGGATTAATAAAAAATAATCTGACACCCAGGCCCATCCAACTTCACCTGGATTAATAAAAAAGAATCTGAAACCCAGGCCCATCCCACTTCAGCCTGGATTAATAAAA
>JAMKCH010027458.1:0-18385 GCA_023653785.1 Ophioderma brevispina | reverse complement strand
AATCTCTGTATTATGATTATTATTTTTATAATACCAGAACGTATGCACCCCAAAAGCCTGCATTTTTATCCCTTATTTATTATTATAATTTGTCAAAATTGTCTTTTCCTTTGTCACTCGCTCACTCGCTCGCTCGCCGATCGCTCGCTCGCCCGCTCTAACGACACGCCAAGCCAGAAATGAACGCCCCGCCCGAGCCGACGACAGCCACGCCCGCCGCCCGCTCGCTCGCTCGCCTGCCCGCTCACTTGTGCTCTCCTTCTAGTGATTTGTATATCAGAGTAGTGCCACAGGAGCACCTCCATGTATCGAAAATTTCATTGCAGAAAAAAAGAAAGGTAATTTCCCCAGTCAGAAGTCCCAAACGTGTGGTGTGCCTTAGTAATCCCTTTCGCCTTTCATTTTTCCCTTCTTATCATTCCTCTTATTCTCTTCCCATTCTTTTTTGGATTTTTTACAAAGCATGCGGATACTTAAAGCCATCAAGCATTCTAAACTAACAACCAAGTGCTACACTATGGCGTTAGAACTGTGCTTCTATGCTATACTTCCGGACAGTTTAATATCATACCGCAGATTTAAGATAAGTGACCAGACCAATTCTATCATCAGCTAATTGTCACGTCTATTGGGCCTATACCCTGTTCAGTGTTATGTAAGTGGAAAATGCCCCCCATCCTCTTGTCCCTTAAATTCTACACATTGCTTTTCAGTGGAGATGTTCCAAGTTGTGCCAAAATACAATATAGATGACTATATTTACTATAGGGTTGCATTAGTGAATTTGGTCCCCTAGTGTGTATTCAATGTGCTTATCAAAGTCATGTTTCATTTTATAGTGAACAACTGTAGCCATCTAATACAGTCTGGGATTGAAAAATAAACTGCATTACGACACTATCAGTGATCCACCGAAAGAGGGAAAAGTATTTGAAATTTGCAGGAATAGCTTAAAAGTTGAAAGATAAGGCTGTTAGGACCCCCCCATAAGGTATATTTTTCAACTGAAAAATAGCAGAAAAGAAGGAAAACGCAGCGTTCAAAGATATAAATACTCCATTCAATTACGTGTAGTAGTAAGTGTCCTTATGACAGGTAATACTAAAAATATTTGAGTTTGTCATTTTACTAGTTGGCATTGGCGTCCAAAATCACTTGCAGGGTATGTTAGGATATGTGTACTTGTTACAAAAAGACAAAAATCTGATTTTTGACGATTATTTTGATTTTCTGATTTAGCAAATCACTGATGCCTTTAACATGATTGCTGTGACCAGACCAGCATGTGTATAAGGTCAAAGTTTTGTACTTAATTAATAATAGAACTGTCCAGTATATAAAGATGTCATGTTTGGTTGTTTGTTACTAAAACAAATGTGATGGGATGAACCTATCATCTGCCATGACAGCTACAGAATGTTGAGTTGTCAATCCACTTAGCACCTATCAGATTAATATCTTTAAAATGGGTAGTGGAGGGGAGGAGAGGAGGAGGAGGAGCGAGAGGGGAGGAAGAAGAGAGGGAAGGGGAATGGGAGGTGGGTGGGAAAGAAGAATAACATAATTTATACATTTAAATGCCCAATCTTTCTTCCATTAAGTGAAGTGTTTGAAGTAAGCATATGTTTTCAAATTCATCAGAATATTCTTCCTTATCAGACAAACCCTCTAATCAAATAAGTTTATTTTATATTTGAATATTTTTTCTGCTGGTCTCCCCTTTAAATAATGCATTCGGTGAAAATGTCTTGAAGATGCTATCTACTGAAGATAACTTAATTACTGAAGAGTTGCGCAGGGGTCTTTAAAGAAATTGGTTGATGAAAGGACAATTTGCACACATATTATTATGGAGTCTGTTATGTTGAATTGTGACAGATCCAAATCTGCCAATTGTTGTTAAATTTAAAGTTGTACTATTCTAAAATGGCATTTAAAGTCAGTGACCTCTATCTAGATCAGGAGATGAAAACCAGAAAAAAGAAAGCTTACTAATAAAATGAGGAAATGGCATCAAATGCTAATTCATTTTGATATCCCATGGGGTGAGGTTAATCAAAAGGACAGAATGGTATCTTGCTGTACTTTCAATAGAGCACTCCAAAGTAGCCATTGTGGGTCAGTAGAATAATAGTCTATGTCCCGAAGGGGATACGCCCAAACTCAATGCTTTTCAAATGCATTATTTTCCCCCAAATTGTTACCCCTGTTTAAAAATTAGTTAACTTGGATATACTGCAAAGTTTCCAAATAATAATATTATCCACCATCACCACAAAAGTCATGTGCTTCCCATTTGTAAAAGAAAGATAAAAATAAATGAAATATGACTTCTTCAATCAGAGCATGTAATCGGGAAGCGTACCTTTTGAACAAAGGCAGTTGACTTTTAAGATGATGGATGGTACTGGATGGTAGACTAGACGGCTAAACATATGGCTACGTGATATGTGGAATAAGAATGCATTCCTAGAAGTTACTGGCTCTTAAAAGAGTCAATGATTCCAGATGTTCATCTAGTAAGAGGGTCAATTCATGGAGAGCTTTTAGGAGTATGTCAAGAAAAAAAAAAAAGGGGGGAGAAACAACAAGAAGGGACAAGAAAACAAGGGAAAACAAGGCAATGATGGCAGCAAAAAGTTTGCCACATAAGTTAACTCTCTTTATTCAGTCACCATAATGTATCCTTTGTAGTATTTATTGCACTTGTACTTAAAAGTGTAGGGCCTCCTATGGGGAATATGGTTTTTTTAATTATTTTTTTTTTCAAAAATATTACCAAATATTACCAAATATCATAAATACCAAAGTATTTAGGGCTAAATCAGCAGCATTTTAAATAAGACAGAGACTAAAAATACAGTATAATGTCCAAATATAGGATATATCCAGACATTTTTTGATAAGACCTGAAATAAATGCTTAAAAGTTTCCCTCTGATTTATGCATGCTTAAATTGGTTACACAGAAAAAAATGTTATGTAAAAATACACAAGGTGTGGAAAAATAGAAATCTATAATAATTAAGTAAAAAAATTAACCAAATACTACAATTTTACCTAAATTAAGTAAAATTTACCTAAATTTAAATTAAAATTTTTCATAACTATGATAGAGTTCTCTTTTTACATAGTTTATGCATTTTTTCGCTAGTGTTTGAAGTCAACCTAAGCACGCACATTTCAATTATCACTACTACATAGAAAAAAAACAGCGATTATAAATTAAGTATCTTTCTAAAAACAAGACGAGTCCTAAAAAGGACAATCTTCTGCATTTTAGTGCCCAATTTGTGAAATGAAGACAAACAAATGAGTTTTGTAACATATATTGTAATGAATACTTATGCACGGCATCAATAATAATGATCAACCTTTATTGTGAAACAAAAGGCATTCAGTTATGTTACTTTTTCTGATCATATGTATTCTTTTGGAAGTAGAAATCGCATTGCATGGAACACAAACCTTCAGTTTACCATATTTCCTTTAAGGGAACTTCTTATTAGTGCAAAAGGGCCAAATCACTATTGGGTAGGCAATACCTGTCATACCATTGTGCTACAAAAGTGTGCCTGTTATGTGCTGCTCACACATGAAATATTAGCTACTGATTAGCTGATGACATAGCTATGCATTCGGACACGTGTTGTAATTTCTATTTACAATTTATACACCCTCACATATACACAATGGTAACTGTGTCACACTGTTTTTTCCCCTATTTCCCCACCAATCAGTTTTTACTGACCGTTTCTTTATAACATGGGAAGTATTATTTTGGATTTATGATTCCCCATTGGCCAGAGAAGTCATTCTACAGTTTAATTTGCCTCCACAGCACAAATTTGCCAATTGACCACACAAATCAGAGCAACCAACTGTTAAACTAGCACCTTTAGGTTTAGGACTAGTCTATTTAGTGCAAGCAGGGAATGTTCACTATCATAGTGGCGCAAGTAGGGGTATGTATATCACTGGACCCAGCCATGCATGGAAATATGAGACTCTTAACTCAACACAGTATCAGTAACAAGCTTTGAGAAGTTTGCTTTGTTTGAGAAGTTGGAAACAATAGATGGGCTGTTTACACACAATAAGAACTGTGTACCAATGCATGAGGGTTGGTCCATTCAGGATTAATCTCTGCTGCAGAAAGAAAAAACATTTCAGAGATGCAAAACATCTCTGATATCGGGAGGTATTTGCAATTAAGAATTAATTGTACATTACTACCAACAGAATAAATTTGACAATGTCCCTGATTCAGAAAGGTCAGTGGAGTTTTCAGTATGTAGGAATTTTTGTTGGGACATACTGTCGAGTTCCAAAACCACTTGGTATGATTTGATGTCAAAGGCATCTGGCTTTGTGCTAACCATGTCTTTTTGCATGCATGTCACTTTCTCCTGGCACTTTAGTTTTGTGGGTTTATTCCCAGGATGTTTTTCTGCTTGATTGGAAACAATGTAGCAAGAGTGATTAAATGGCAGAAGTTAGATCAATTGTGTTCTCTCTTTTTTTCTTCCTGATTGTTGACAACTATATCCTAAAAAGTGTAGTGAAGAAAGTAAGGCAGATAAGACAATTTTATAAAAAAAAAAAAAAAAAAAAAGTGGCGCAAGTAGGGTATGTATATCACTGACCATGGCCATGCATGGAAATATGAGACTCTTGAACTCAACAGACAGTATCAGTAACAGCTGAGAAGTTTGTTTGTTTGAGAAGTGTAAACAATAGATGGGCTGTATACACACAATAAGAACTGAGTACCACTGCATGAGGGTTTGGTCAATTCAGGATTAATCTTCTGCCTGGCAGAAGAAAAACATTTCAGAGATGCAAACTATCTCTGATTATCAGGGAGGCTCTTTGCAATTAAGGAATTAATTGTACATTACTACCAACAGAATAATTTGACAATGTCCCTGATTCAGAAAGGTCAGTGGAGTTTTCAGTATGTAGGAATTTTGTTTGGGACATACTGTAGAGTCCAAAACCCCTTGTGTATGATTTTGATGTCAAAAGGCATCTGGCTTTGTGCTAACCATGTCTTTTTGCATGCATGTCACTTTCTCCTGGCACTTTAGTTTTGTGGGTTTATTCCCAGGATGTTTTTCTGCTTGATTGGAAACAATGTAGCAAGAGTGATTAAATGGCAGAAGTTAGATCAATTGTGTTCTCTCTTTTTTTCTTCCTGATTGTTGACAACTATATCCTAAAAAGTGTAGTGAAGAAAGTAAGGCAGATAAGACAATTTTATATTTCCTGTAACATTTTTTTCATTATTCATTATTTTGTAATATTTCACATAACAGCCACAGGTAATTCACCTTATATTTTCATCGTCTACATTTAGGAATGATTGCAACTGTTCTTTGGTTTAAAATCTTAAAATAATCACATGAAAATGGTAGCAAACAAAATAATATACCTTATTATTTTATACAAAATGCAAAATAATGAACTTTTTCAGGATTTCTGCATCACACTGAAATGCAGGCAGAAAATCATAACACCTCCCGGGTAGATCGCAGGAAACACAACATTTACTTTCATGCACCTAATGCAAGCACATAAGGCAAGGTTCAAGATCTGAATCACAATTGCCAAAGTGTAAATAAAGTGACCCAAAACAGGCCTACATGTTTTCTGCAGGATTAAAATTTTGTGCAGAATTCAATTCTGAAATCAGAGTTTCAAAATTTTGAACTTGAAATTTTATTTGCTATTGAGTTGTAAGCCCTTCTGGGCAAAAATGGTGGAAAAGGTGGCAAAATTTGGGAAAATTCATTGTAAATAAATATTTGGCATAAAGTATATGCTACATACTCTACACAACTCTAGTCGCTCATAGGCAAATGATGATGAGCATAAATGATTAAATTTCAGGCCTGTTTGTAGCTCTATTGGTTTTTCATAACAATGCAAAGTATGCAATAAATCAATCAAACGCTGTTTTATTTGAAGCAATCCACTGCAATTTAAATGAAAATAAAAGATAAAAGCCTATTATTTACCTTTTTAATGGGTGTTTTAAGCGCTTAAATGTTGAAGGTGAAAATAGTCAACCAAAAATCTCATTTTGTTACACCAATTTTTTTTCTCTAAATTTCTTGCTAAATAACTCTCTCCAAATATGGTTTTATACAGTTTTTGGGATGTATTATGGCAATTCAGAGCAGAAACAATTTTACTCACAAGATCACTGAGAGTGCCTTTAAAATAAAAATACAAGAAATCATAAAAAATACATATAATGATGGAAACTGTTCAGGGCTTTTGGTTTTTAAAAATTAATCAAGTACATAGCTTATATGAAAAAATGTCACTTTTGTTTACCACCTGATTAAACTGTGTGAATCATCGCAATACATAAAATTATATTAATTCAGATACACAGATGATTGAATTCAATAGTAGGCTAGAACTACAGCGGGCAGTCACATCATATCAAATTCTGGCCACTTCTTTCCTGCTAACACAATATCATAAATTCATACTCTGCAGTACTGAGCTGCAACCATTAATATTAAACTTGCTAGAAACTTACCATTACAAACAAAGCATTAGAGCTACATTTACAGATTACTGAAACTCTTTATCTTAATTCTGGTAATGGTAGGGATTGAGTTGATTTTCGTGATATTTCAATCTTCGAACTTCCTTGGGTGTATCTGTTTCATATTTTCTGTTTCCTGTATTGTTTGTCCTGTATGTGTGTGTGCTGTCTTGTGCGTCCTGTCTTTTGATCGCTGGGTGGGATTATACTTCAGCATGGGGTTATATTTGAACAAGTACAGTATTTAAAACAGTGGAGTCTGACTAAATTAAGTTTATATGGCTCATTTGTATACATCATCTTTTGTATAATGATTATACTTATTTTTTTTCCAGCACCACTCAGTATTCTAATTTTTCTTCCCCACTAGTGATATAAATAATCCTTGTAAAACAAATTTTCTTAACCTTGATGTTTCTAACTGTTAGTACTTTGCATATCATTATGTTCCAACTGATTGCTGCATTATGCTTTGATGTTTGAAATCAAATGAATGAATAAATGAACGAACAAACGAACGAACGAATGAATGAGATTGGAATTTCATAGTTAACTCATGAAATCAGAAGCCATCTAAATCACCATTTTCAATTTTGAACATCAAGCTAATTAAAAAAAGGTTATTGAATTAAAGCTGTAACAACCAAAGGTGTGTATTCAAAAACCTGCAATAGACTCTTAAAAGTGATTCATCACTTTTGACCTGGTGTCAATCAAAATAATATTTTATGAGGACTTCTACTCAAATTTGACTGGAAGATTTTGCAAATTTGACCAGAATCTTGTCCAATTTGACTATAATTATTCTGGTCAATTGTTTTTACTAGACATCATATAAGATCAATATAAATGAGGTATTATTAAGAGTGTAGATGGAGGTTCCCCCTATTTCAAATACACCTTGACTAAACATAAAACTGATAAAAAAATATCAAGTTTTTCACCCATTGGTCATTAACATAACAATTTTCTTTTTTGGCCATATTTACACATCTTGAGACATTGGGTGACCTTTTGTACAAGCAGAAAAAGTCATCTCCTCTCATTGTCCTCTCTAGCTACCTCTTCTTCCTCTTCGCCAACATCATGATTCACTATTAACGAAGTGTACATCATATTACCCATCCCGTGGGACTCGGGCCTGATTCATGGAGGTTCGCCGTCCAGCTGCACTTGGAATAATAAAAATATTTAATTATATCTAGTCCCCGGCTACAAGTGACACGTTTTGTCAATCATGCAGACGAAGATTTTTTGCAGAAGTCGGCTTCCGTGCGTTGTTCTAGTTTTATTAATTCAAGACAATTGGAACTGGCAAGTGGGCAGTGCTCCGTTATCTGTAAAAGGCATTGTGCGCGAGCGAGGAATCACAAATGAATATGGGAAGACCGGCAATGAAAATGTTCAAATGGATACTTAGACAAGAGAGTTACAAATGCCGGACATATTTGAACCTGCTCTTAACATGTTTATAAGAGACTGCTTCTCATATAAGAGCACTGACATTCAAATTGCAGGCCTAGCTAAGGGTTTTCGTGTCGGAAATTGTCTGGCCAAGTTAGTGTGATTCAGTTCTAAGAGCAATCCTTAGTGGTACATTGCTCATACACCTTTGTAGCAAAAGTTCCCCTTCCTTGGGGCTTTGTGTCATCACTATCCATTGTACTTCCACTGTAAAGTTCCGATCCTGTCAATCCTTTGGCTCAGGGCATGTGTTAGACCATTTCTGGTTTGTAAATCGCACCTTGAAGTCATGTGACCCCACAGTGAGCCTATTCCCAACCCACATAATGCTCATTAATATTCAGAGGATGTTTTAGCCAATCCCTAATGCACTATGATTTGGAAATTGTACCTTGATGAAGTCGTGTGACCCCGTACAGAGCCTATATTCTAAACATGCACAAACCCAGACTGTTATGCATGCTCATTAATATTCAGAGGATGTTTTAACCAATCCCAAATGCAGCATGATTTGGAAATTGTACCTTGATGAAGTAAAGACATCCAGGTAATTTGTAGGCTAGCTTTTCGGTTCTCCGTAACTTTAATCAACAAATGTTTGTTTTCTTGTGTTTAAGGCACTTTCTGTCACCTGCTGAATAAAATCACTCAGAGTAATTTTATTGAAAAATTGTTCTGCTTACCCATAAGGGTGCTGATTTGAGCTTGATAATTTAAGGTGAAAAGCTTTATAACAATTCAAAAATATCAAATTTGAAAAATCTTGAAGATCCACTATTCTACAAATGTGCTAGTGTCTCTTTGAACAAGTTTAGATCCTATTTGTGTTTATTCTGATTGCAAGGATATTCTTTTAAATTCCCTCTTTCCAGCAGAAGGTTTTGTTTTTAAAAAGTACAAGTAAACTTTCATGTTAAAGAGTACTTTCTGTGTTAAACTTACAAACACTTGTTTCATCATAGAGGTTATCACCCGGTTATACTCTCTTTAGTACATCCATTAACCCCTAACCAACATCAGAGTTTATTTCCTTCACTTTATGCATCCTGTCCGGCTCAAGTCTTATGTCAGCTCTTAGCCGATCCTTAACAGATAAAGCGCTTTGAAACTTGTCCCAAATAGCGCACTTCACCTAGTCTGAGCACTGAGACGATGGTTTAACCGATTTGCAGGGGGTTCGGCTGTAAATGAGTTGTATTTAGCCAGTGGAGGCTTGGACTGGATTAGGAGAGAAACTGGTTCATCTAGGGTTCTGTGTCAGGCGGAGAAGAAAATTATTGCATTGTCCCAGCCAATGAGACAGAAGGAAAACAGAAAAGAAAGTTATATACAGCAAAAATATACAGGTTTGACCTATTTGAGTGAATTCAACTTAATTTAATGTTTTTGTATCAAAATACAACAAATTTGTGGTAACATTTATCATTTTTTATCATTAAACAATATCTTAAAGCAATAATGCCACACAAAACAAACTAACTGGACAGGCAGGGGTAATCACCTCACTCTTTTCGAATACATGTTAAGCTCTCTGTTCGTGGTACCAACGGCTTAACGGCCCCTCCCAAGGATGAGGGTATTATCACAAATTAGTTGCCCAAGTCCAACTGAACCTTGAGGGAGAGCAAATTCTAATTTTAATCAATAGCTTGTATAGCCTACAGATCCAAAATCCAAAATTAAGAACTGGATAAATCTCAGCAAATGGCCCCGCGGGAATAGAACCAGGGACCTTAGCACCAAAGGCTAATACCCTAACGAATTGGCCACGCTGACATTGAGATTTTGTTTGTTTGCATATGTGTGTTTGTGAGTGGGTGTGTGTGTGGGCATGTGCATGCATGTGTGTGTGTGCTTGTGTGGTGCACATGTGTGTTTGTGTTGTGTGCTGGTCCAGTGGTTTTTTTTTATCAAAATAAAATGTCAAAAAAGCTACCTTTTTAGGGTTGAATCACCAACTCCCAATATGTACAGTCATTGAGAAACAAGTCAGTGAAAAAAGTTCAAACATTTTGTTTTTGTGTACACATGCCTGATTCATCATTGATGAAATCCTAGTTACAGTTCACTCATACGTGCGTTATGCTGGACCACAGTTACGACTGTCCGGGATGCGCAATAAGGGAAACAAAAGAACAGAAAAAAAGTGCTCTCTGTGTTGACACTCTGGCGTGTGTCAGAATCAATCTCATTGATAACAACAAGCTAATATATCGCAATGTGTTGCATACAGTGATATGGATGCAATAAAGGGATCAATTTTACACTTAGCCCCCGCTCATCATAAATTTGCGATTCCGTAAATGTGATTAAGCCGTTCATTGGAGTGAATGCTTTAAACGGTAATAAATCACACGTCCTTTATTTGATGGATATTTTGCTAATCGTGTATCGAGTTCTACTACAGCTCTACAATAATGGGTTTTATGTTACATTTTTAATACAGCGACCTTAAAATTATTATTCTTAAGGGAGTGTGGGCTTCACAAGTGTTTCTATACTCTATATTTTATGTCTGTTACCATGGTTATGCATACAATTTGGTTTGAAACTTTGAAATCAATATTACTAAGAAAACAAGAACTGTCTGTCCAGTGTCCGACTATGCATTTCATTGTGCTTTGACGTTATGGAGCTGATATTTTTCAGCACATGGTTAGGGAACGACAGTCTGAAGGTTGTTATCAGGGTTTCAAAGTGACCCCACAGGTTAAAGATCATCTAAAGATCAATTCACTTATAAATGCACTAGAACAACTACATTTGGTGAAAGGGACTCTTGACCTGAGCACAGAACATGCTGAGGTCAAAGGTCCTCATAACTTCTTAATTAGGACAGCTATTACAACAAAATTTCATGTGCACATAAAATAAACATACAGGTCAAAGGTCACACATGGGTGAACGGCCCTAGTGGATAATTAAGTTAATGACAAAAGATTTCTCTGTAGGAGATTATATAGTCCAAAATTGTTGTAATGAGGTATTTTATCTTGAAAAATATTGCCTATAATAGAAGAATTACACATTTATGCCTAATTAGGATTAGGATAATTAATTTTGGACCCCAATAATAATTCAGTGGCTGTTGGTAAAGTAATTCCAATATGAAATAGCCAGAAAATAGTGCCATGTTTGGTCTGTGCGCATTCATTAGTTGTTCCGTTGGTTCAGGAAAGTGAAGTTAGAGGTCATTTTCGTGAGGTGGCACTATTTCACAATGGACAGACAGAAATTTGGCATTTCCAGCTCAGCCGTTAAATTCTGAATTCTAAAAAATTGTTTTTTTTTAATGACAAATACGCACTACTTTTGAGCATTACCATTCACAAGTATAGTTTAATAGATAATTAACCAACACAACTGTGCACTAATCTCAAATTTTGAAAATTGGGAGCGCTCTTAAAAATGTGCCGTCATTGCTTTAAGCTTTTCTTACCTTGTCTCTGATTGGCTAATCGTCATAATTATAACCCTATGAATTAACCAATTAAATTCGCCATTAGTGCCTATGGGTAAACACAGATTCAAATCCCAATATGGATAGTGAATCGTATGGCTCAAGCCCTGAAACCCCAAGGATTCACCTATTTTTTACTACAAAGATGATTGAAATGGGATATATTATTATGAATTGGATTTGATGATTACAATCAGACTAGAATTTTTGTATGAAATAAACTTCTTTGCCATTCTTGGCACTTTTGGATCCAGGTCCAGCAATTGTTCAAGAACAGATTTAAAGACACTCTCAGTGATTCTGCAAACAAATTTTAAAAAATGTAGAAACTAGAAACACTTAAAAAGTGAAAGATAAGTCAGAACAAAAACACTATGTACCTTTTTGCATTAGAATATGGTAAGAAGGAAGACCGTAGCAGTGCTATACAAAATGTGAAGCCCCATTCAATTGAATGTAGTGTATTGTTACATAAAAATAGGTGATTAATATATTACAAAACAATAATCACACCTGCTATTTTCAGGAACAATAATGTAATTTAAAAAAACCTTACAAATTGGTTTGCTTCAGAACTTGGCTTTTGTTCTAGAAACCTCTAAAATTCAGGACTTCTACAAATAATCGCATGCAAATTAGGGGAAAACTTATATTCAAAAAAAAAAAAAAAAAAAAGATTGTCATATCCTTTTAAACTTAAACACTTCATAGCAAATATTAAAATTAGGCATTCTTAATTTTAATTACAAATCTTTATCTTGCTAATTAAAATTCATCAGTATACATCAGCCCCAGCACAACTAAACCAAAGATGATTATTTTCAATTTCCTTCCCAACTGAAACGGATAACAAGCAATTCAGAAGACAATTTGAGTCATATTGGGGTACAAAAAATGAAATTTGAGCTATTTCTATCTGTGGTCCATTGTCTTTGTTTTCTCTGCCATTGCCCCAGGGGCTGATGGGTATTAAGTAGTCTCTTACTCGGTTACTGTGTCACCTGAATTCCCTCAAGGCAAAAGTCTGTGTACTGGTCATATCTTGTCCGTTCCGCTTGGCGTGGACACCCAGTGTATGGCATGATGTATAATTAACAGATTTTGACAGAGATTTCTCTTTGGGTATCCTTTGTTTTCTTTTGACTCTGCAAAATTAATTTTGCCTGTTGCATTTTCTCTGAATTAACGATTTTGACAGAGATCTCTTTAGTGATTCATTTAGTTTTTTTAACTCTCGAGGAAAAAAAGAAAACAAAATCTGATAAGGGCTTAAAGAAAATCACCCCAGTTTGCAGTAGGTAGCCCCAAAACCACAGTAATATAAAATGCTGATTTTTTATAGATTGATTTTTTTAAACAGATTTTTTTTCAGAAATGCTCCAATAACACTAAAATGGAAGACACTTCAGTTGGAAAACCGATTTTTTATTGGAATAATCTATGTTTATAAAATAAAAATATTGATTTGGGATCCCCTGTATAAAAAAAATATCATACATTTCTATTTCTCAGGCATTTTGTTTATGATTAATAAAAAAATGAAGTGAAATAGAAAGAGAGCATGTTAAAATTGGACTTTGAATCAACAAGTAGAACTCGTATTATAAACATTTTTTGTTGTCTAAGAGCCAAAACAATTCTGAAGAAATAGATTTACACATGAGGCCATTTAATCATTTTTCTCTCTTCACACATGATTTAAGTGATTATTTGGTGATGTGTGAAATTAAAAAAAAAAAAAAAAACAACAATGCACTCCATGGTGACAAGAAGTGAATTCAGGTATCATTTCCAAAGCAAGAAAAGCAGACTGAAAACATGAAAAACATCCATTAACTACTTTCCATATATAGAAAACCTTGCTCGGTATTCCCTAACTTCCACCTACCTTATAATTACAAAGGAACATTCATTTTCTATCAAGGATTCTAAAAGCTTTCTGATTTCTTTGATTTACAGGTTCTGATCTCTAAGTCTGGTTCGGAAAAAACCACAAGCAAAAACTTTGTTTTTCTGCCAATTTACCCCCCTACAACTCCCAAATATAGACTCCTGATTTATAAAGCTTAATTTATGATGAACTATATCGGAAAAGGTTATCAAACAATTTTTGAACCGCGGCTTGTTGCAGCCTGATGCTGACACACAGAGCTTCTAGCCATTTGTGTATACATGTTCTTTGGTTATGGCATTCAAGCCACAAATACAGCTACGGTATCGATCCAATAATCGGGACAGGCAGTTGTCTTGAATCCCCCCATTCAGTGACGAGTCAGCGAAGTGATATTTACCGGACAGATGCGATGAGGTGGTGAAGATGAATTGGAAATAACTGGGTCTGTTTACAAAGAGCATGTTGGGTCACATGGAAAGGAGGCGGATGGATATAACAAAAACAAAACCATGCCTGGCTTGGTGGTACTGAGGGTTTTTGCTAGCCAAATTTTATGATTTGAATTTGCATAATATCCAATATAAATAATATTCTTCAGAATAGAAAAGAGAGTAAGTAAAAGAAGATAGACAGGAAATTTGAAAGCATCGGCCGTTAGAAAGCAATTAAAAGCCACTCTTGTGATTTGAGTAAAATTAAAATAAAATTAGGTTTTCTACACTTTTTAGAACAAGATGATACATGGTTTCACAAAAATATCACAAATAGTAAGACGTAGACATTCTGACATACAAACAGAGAGGTGCTCTGAAGAGATTAAAGCCTAGTATGCTTTATTGCACATTTCTTTTTCCCGATTGTCTTTTGAATTGTCAGGAGAAAAAGTCAGAACTTTTACTAAAAAAGGCATCACAAAAAAATATTAGACAAATTCAGCTAAAACAGTCCCGCACTTTTGGCCTAACCCTTTTACACTAAAACATATTATTTTGCTTGCGTTTCTCCATTTTTTTTTCTGAGACACCTTTTTTTCTAAGTATGATAAAAAATAAAAAACATGCTTAAGTTTCGCTGAGGCATCAAGACTGGATTACATTTCCAGGATAGTACAAAGGATGGGAGTGCTTGCAGGACACTGCGTACGTTAGGTGTGCATAAGCTACAATTGGTGCTTATAGTATTTTAAAAAAGATTAATATGGAAAGACTTAAATTGGATAATAATGTGTTTCTAGTGTAGCAAAAGAGTGTTATATATAATTTTAGCTTTCCATTATATTACAAATACCTTGAACGATGCTGGTCAAAATCTTGGGATGATTATCAAAAAGATGAAATAATAGAACCCAGAAATAGGAAGCATTAGTAGGCCTAGAGATACCAATGTAGTTGTGCGACATTAAATTAAACTAAATAAATGCCTTATTGCTGCCAGTGGCTTATTACGATGTAACTAGTAGACACATTGTTTGAAAATTCATATTATGATTAAGCAGAATCATAAACAAAAAATAAAAACAATGTGATACAATTGTGACAACTGATTGTGATAGAATTTTCTACCAGCTAATCCGTCGCAATTGTTTACGAATATTTCATCAGACAGATTGTTTCCAATAGCCGATACTTCTTCTGCAAATTTTACCTAAAATTTAATTGCACTGTGATTTTCTTAAAAATCTAGTTCTTGAAAATTCAAATCGGCCTTATTAGTTTTTGTAATTAGCATAAAATACGCATTTTGGTGGCCGCGATCAAAATTGGTTTTGTCCTAGGCTAAATCTTGACTAGAAGATAACCTTCATTTTTTATTCCAGCAATGTAACGTATCTATGTCTCCGATAGGAGCCAACTTTTATGGAACACTTTTTGAGAAGAATGGATTTTTCAGGTTCTGACCAGGAATTTGTTGTTGCCCGACATAAAATCCTAGTTTTTGAGACTGCCGTTTGGAAGTTTACAACCGATTCAAATTCCTGTTATGTTGTGTTGACATGTACACATAAAGACAAGATGTCCACATGAGCCTCGCCCCCCAAGGGAGGTGCAGAAGACCTATACGCTTAAGGGTTAAAGTGGGATGGATTGGTGGAATCCGAGACTGGCTCCCTTCCCCCTTGTGAAGACAGGCTGACTATATTATAATGCAATTTTACTCATATTTGTGTGTGACAGCTAGAATTAGGTTGTGCACTACATAATCTTGGGCGCGTAATAGATCTATATTGTCTGGCCCCAAGTTGTATGCAGCCAGGATCCAGTACGTAAAAATATCGGGCGCTTGCAGGAGAGATAGTTTCCGGGAGTGGATTGAACGACCATGGTCTGTGTAGCACTTGGTGAGGTGGACGTGGCCATCTACGCTGCCTCCAGGCGACACCTTACAGTCAGTTGTGTCCAAGAGGGTAATACAGGCCTCCTACTTAAGCATACACAATGCGTTTGGATTTACAAATTTTTAATTAAAATATAGGTTTCAAAGCCGCGCTGTTTCCCTATGTACAAAAAATGAGTGGATTGAAAATGCAACGTTGTAATCTTGGAATCATACAGCGAATTCACGATTTGTTAAGTGTAGGTCGAGGATCACTAACGGAAAATGACAAGAAGAGGGCGCTTATATCAGCTGATGAGTTATTTTATGTTAATTTTGGAATTACACATGCAGCAGATGGAGCTATTAGCTATGATTAGATTGGTTTTCAAAATGTATTTTTACTATTTTATTTCTCCTGAAAAAAGCTATGTCTACAGATGAATATAGTTAAATATGAATTATTCTAGTGTTCATTAATTGTCATATGTTCTTGCAGTCTCGGACAAGACTCAATTTTAAGAATTCATAAGCCCCAACATTTATATGCACCGCTCAAGGAGTAAATGGCTAATTTAAAAGAACAAAAAAGAAATGATTGAAAGTGTTAAGTGGCGATATTATGACAAACCTGAAAAAAATGTTACCTTAGGCCAAAAAAACCTCAAGTTTGTTCGTTAGTTAGCTCAGAAACCAAAGACCATATGCATTGTTTTGAAAAGTCCCAAAAAGCTATGTGTCATGCCAAAAATTATTTTAAGCATTTTCTTGGCTGCTTTGCACCACAGCATTCCCTTTGTTGTGATCAGTATTTTTTTTAAAGTTATAAATGCTTTGAAAACTAAAAAAATAAAGACACATGGATTAAAATGTGCATGTGAGCAGGATCTCGAGAAGAACTTTCTTTGGTATTTGAGTCCATCCCACAATGCCACCAGGTTGGAAATTTTACCTCAATAAGGTCAGTGATCACAAAAATAAGTTTTGACGCTGCACCAAATTCTACCACTCACACCACCCGCAAAAAGAAAAATAACCACTGATGAAGGACTAACCTTTCCTAAAAATTTGGCACAGAATAAGCAACATAAAATAAATTACATTGCTAAATAAAAATTTGAAAACGGTCACTAGGGACGATAAAGGGACAAAACAAATTTTGAAAAAGCACAAAGGCGCCAAAAAAAATATTTGGGGTCCCATATGCGGTTGTGTCTAGCTGGCCAGGTGCCTTGTAGTTGGCTACAGAATTGTCTTAAAACTGAAATCCAAAATTAATTCACAATTTTTGTTCCAATGATAATCCTTGCTCATCGGATCCTGATTTTGATGTAAAAGACTTTTAATGAGTGCAAAATCAGGGACTTTAATGTTTAAGACAACTGAGATGTGAGTACTTTCCAATGCACCAAGTGCTCTAAAAATACCCAAACCAAAAATATTATGCTCCTAACATTTATTTTAGTACAATAACGCATTATTAGGACAGCTGTAAGCAAAATTCCTCTATCTGCACCTTCATCGTCTGTCCTTCCGCTCTTCAAGATGCCATCTCCGTCCTCGCATTTCCATTAACACACAATCTTGAATCCGATTTCATATCTCAATTAAAGTACACACAATACTTGTCGTGTCTGGAGTATGATTTCAATTGGGCCGTGTGTGATGACAACTTTAACCGCATCAAGCCTAGGCGCGATGGATTTTTCATTTTTACGGATGGCGATAAGCACTTGAACACGGACTGCGGTTTGCTTAGCAGATGTATCTCTGATCGGTCAGGCTTCCTTGCCTTGTGATATTTAGAGAGTGTCATACTGTTGAAGTGTATGTACTCCATGTGGAGGTTGAGTATGTCTTGATGTTATAAGAGTGTTTCCCAGGTATATATAAATCAACAAGGTTTGGGTGTTTTGGTAAATAGTTTACCTGACCATGTTGTCTGTCGTTGTTTGTTTGTTTGTTTTGAATCATTTATCTGTGAGGTCTTGTGGACTGGTGTGAGTGATTGGCATGGGGAGGGGACTACAGTTCACAGCAACAAATTGCGATTTAAAATGATGTCTATGTCTTTTTGTCGGATGGTTAAATTTGAAAGGAAAATCACTCAAGTCACTCTCATGGAGGAATCGGGTACAACTTCTGGCTGCTTCACTGATTCCGCAAGGTCCTAGTTTGTGGCATTGTTGCTGCCAGCAGTGGGCAGACAGAGTGTTCCATTGTCTGTGGTGCTGGTTCCACAACCATAGCCTTTCAAGCAAATTCAAACCTAAAATCTAGAAATCGAGTTGAACACTGCCTGTAAATCATAATATTCAAGCAGTGCACCTACTCCCTGTCCACAGGAGGCAAAATTTTTTATTTTTAATGATCTACATTAAAAGGCACTATCAATGATTTGCTAAATCACAAAATCGAAAAAAATCATCAAAAGTTCAGATATTTTGGCACATGTCGGTAACAATAGGTTACCCTAACATACCCTGTATAAAAATAAACCAAACTGCAACCTAATAGGACAAACTCAGATATTAGTCATGACTGTCCATACGGACAAACGCCATTGAATGGATATGCAGACTTTGACCGAGCTGTTTTTTCTTTTCTGGCAATTCTTCAGTTGGAAAAACTAACTTATGGGAATTCTAGCAGACTTATCCTTTACTTTAAAGTATTATCCGCAAATTTCATAT
>JAMKCH010027457.1:0-35252 GCA_023653785.1 Ophioderma brevispina | reverse complement strand
CAGTCGGAAACTGTTACCTTCTAATCTGAAATTGTTGAACAACTTGAAGGCAACCGCCAAAAAAGGGGCTGTTAGCAAAACGCTCAGTAAGATTACTTAATTTTATCATTCATATTGTGAAATATCTTAACACAAATCTTATAGTAAGCTGATCACCTCATAGATGTTGAGACTTCAAAGAAAAAGGCAATCCACGAAGAATAAGGTTTAATTTTCCCTTCCGTTTGATATTTACAAACATTCAGTCTCAAACATGCTGTTTACTGCACTATTGTCATGGATTGTACTACTTCTTGAGTACTTATATATTTCACAATCTCTATGGAGCATATTGGATATTGTTGATAGGGCACAAAGTTTTATTAATTACTCCCGGATGAAAACTAAGAGGTCCCGAAGGCCATCCCTCTGCTTTCATGTCTAGGTCCTTTTATCACAGTTTTGTGTGCGAGGGCGTAAGCCGATTCGACACATAAGCAGTTTTGTCGAAGGTTAGACATTCACGTCTCCTAGCAACATGATGCTGGCCTTCCTTAGTCACATGTGCTGCTCCGCCTTTCAGTTTCTCGGTTTTTCTGGTTTCATTTGCGCTGTCTTGGGCGTATTCTGTCTCTTGTTTTCATCCGAGTCGGTCGTGTTAGCTTGCGTGCAGAAAATCCAGCCCTCCCACCTCCATAATTCCTTTTGCTTTATTCATTTAAAATTCGTGTGTGCATGCAGGGCTATTCTTTTTTCGTAAATTGCACTTCATAACTCGTTTAGTTTTTCTGTTATTGTATTCGTTATTTTTGGTTGATATTAACAAACTTAAAGGTCCAAACTCCAACAGGAGCTAGATCCACACTCCTCAGTAATTGATAGTCACTTAACCTGATTTGATGAACAATCTTGAAAGGCAAACGCCAATTGGGATAGATTATTACTCCTCAGTAATGTAATTGCTATAGTAAGTCCTATTTTGTCTATCGATGCGTGAAGCCGAGAGCAAAACGCTCCGGTAAATTTGTGCTATTTAATTATTAGATTCATTTAGGCTTGAATGCAAACGCTAAAAGAGGCTCGAGCAAAACGCCTCAGTAGAATTGTTGCTATTATGATTCCGAATCAATTTGATTGTTGACAACTTGAATATCACACTCTAAAAAGGGGCGCGAGCAAAAACTCTCGTAACGTTGCTATTTATCATCCTATATGTTGGGAATATGTTTAAACGCACCATCATTGTAGCTATCGCCAACGCTCAGTAGGAATTCGTTACCTTCTTAAACCTGTAACATTGTTTTACAACTTGAAGCAACGCCAAAAAATGGGCTTAGGACAAAACCTCAGTAAGAGTTACTTATTTTATCATCCATATTTGTGAAATATCTTAACACAACTATTATAGAGCTAGAGCAAAAACCTCAGTAGTCTGTTGAGACATTCAAAGGCAAATTGCCACGAATAGAATAAGGATTTAATTTCCCATTTACATTTTATATTTACATTCAATCTCAAACACTTCTGTTTACTGCACTATTGTCATGATTGTCACTATCTTCTTGAGTACTTATAATCTTTTCCACAATCTCGTATGAGAATAAATTGTAATATTGTGAGAAGGGCACAATTTTATTAAATGACCTCTCGGATGAAAAATAAGAGGCCTCAATGCCACCTATGCTTCCTTGTCAAGTCTTTGATAACTACTCCTGTCTACTAAGAAATGAAATACCAATTCAGTATATCAACAATCTTGACAGAATTCGGCGTATTTTAGTTTTGTTACGCAATTGGTATCATTCCTACCACTTCGTATGACGCATTGAATTTAGGTGATGTCAGGTCTGCTAAATTCTGCTATCATAAGTTGTGTTTGAGTCAGTATGCCCACAGATGTCCGAACTAGAGTGTGGAACCATCAATGTCGCAAAATTCATTAAACTTACACCTACCGCTACCTCCGGTTTTTTTTAATTCCGTATGCGGTAGAACTATCCGTTCTGGGCGTTCACATCCATGACTATATTTCCCATTCAAGACCCAGAGCCCTGGTCCCAAACAGTGATATTTTCAGTAAGTATTGTACTTTTTTCATACTTTTAACCTAAATGACATTCAAACCTCGCGATTGGAACATGTGACAGTAGATATAAAGTAGAATAAGTATGGGGAAAGTACAATTAAAAGTATGGGCAGGAAAATCTGGCTAAGTACATTAAGTACTGACGGTGAAAGTACCAATAAATTATGGTGAAGTAAATTAATTATGAACAACAGATAATTAAAGTAGAACAAAAAGTATAAATAAAGCATGTGGGTAAAAGTACAATTCGTAGGCAAAAAATATGTTACAGTATGTGAAAGCAGTGGCGGCGCCACGGGAGGGCATGGGATTTTGCCTCCTCCCCACCCCCCAATTTTGCCCCCACCCTTCCCCCACTTGACCGACTCTCCTAATCTTTGTACTTGCCGACCCTAGAATTTCATTTCACATCCGCCCCAAAAAAATTACACATAAAAATAACATTTGCCTAATTATTAGGCATGTCCTTATCAGGCAGTCTTATCATTTTCTCATGCAAAATCCCCAAATAAATGGTCACCAGAGGGGAAATTCTTAAGTCGTCCCTGTAATTTGCTTCATTAAGGCAACTATCAGTGAGTTGATCACCAAAAAAAATAATAAAATATCAAACTCAGACTTTTTGCATGTATGTAACAAGTTTACGTATCCTAACATACCTCAAAGTTTAGGACAAAAGCAACCTAATAAAGTCACAAAATTCGGATATTCCGTACAGACACTTACTTACATTGGGGGGGGTGTGTCAACACGTAATCCAATGGAAATTCATATCTTTGGACCTGCTGTTTAATTCTTTTCCTGTTCTATCAGTACTTATTGCAATTTTTTGCTTTGAAAAAATACATGAGGATTATACAGACTTATTATTCACTTTTCAGCTTTCCTACAATTTAAAATATTTGGCTCTTTCGGGGTGGATCCTGTAGCGGTTTTAAAAGTCTGAACATGAAGAAATGCGTGCATAGCAGCGAAAATTGCTGAATTTACTACTTTTAAATTTTGCCACAATTTAGGCTGAAATTTGGTCACATTTCCACGAAGAAGAGGGATGGAAATTCATACTTTGGTCCATCATTCCCGCTTTTTCGAGCAGAGCGAAACACGACCCACCCAACGTCGATGCATCACTGCTCATGCAGTGGTCTGATTATAAAATTTGATGATCTGCATCTAATATCCACGGCATATTAATGGCTGTCTCTTGATTGCAATAAAAATGACCCATATCCTCCTAATTATTGGCGATACTGGCCGAGATGTGCATTTATCTATCCTATGTTCTCATACAATTCAGACCATGTAGGCCTACTAATTTTCAGAAGCGCCGTGTGCATGTCCTCGATGCATTGACCTGCAACTTCGGGCATGAATATTAAATACATTCATTACACTTAAACACATATGCTTAACATACATGATCCATGTCAGCTGTACTACTTTTGAGCACGATTGAGACTTAATGCACAAGCTACACAAGCTACATACTCCATCCACTACATACATACCACTATAGAATACAATGGTTCCGATTGGGGCATCAGTATGCACTGCAATGCTTTATACGTATGCCTACCGTATTGACCACTATTATTTGTCTCTTCTGCTTGTGTTCCCTTCAGTTTGAATTTGAAGCATAGGCATACATACAATACTGCAGTCTAAATATTTCCAGGATGCCCATGACAAATGTTAAGATTAAGCCTCCAGACAGTTTTTAGGAAACAAGCACCTGTACTGACAGCAGTACTTTGAATTTGTCAGTAACTAACTGCCGCAGTTTGATGACTCATCTAGGGTTGGGGCCAAAGTTATGCCCTTATATGGTATGTTATAAACATTGGTATAAAGCAGAATTAAAGTACGGTGAAAGTTCATTTAAAGTACAATCTGTTTGCAAGTCAGTAGTGTTGGGCATATTGGCAAAAGATAAAAGGGGTCAAAACAATTAAGAAGTCCAAAAAAGTCGAACTTAAAGTATATATACCAGAATCAAAATTCTATCAAGACTAAAAAGTATCATAAAGACAATAATGGTGAAAATAATCCAAGTCCAAAAAAGTGCATTTAAAAGTACACTCAATTGGAAAAAATTTTGTAAGTCCCCCCCCCAAAGTACTAAAAGTACTATTAAATGTGACATGCTTTTGTATGCAATTGAAAAATAAGTATAAATAAAGTATCAATTAAAATATACTTTAATTGTGCTTTCTAATCAAAAAGTACATAAAAAAGTACCTATAAAGTACCAGTAAAGTACATTCAAATATACTTTAATAGACGCAAGGGAGCTGTTTAAGACCGTAAAACGTCCTTGTATTCTGCGAGTGCTGCGTTTTTTTCGTTGATATCCAGGATCTACTAATGCTGAAACCGCTGAGTGAAGCTGGAAGTAGTGCTTTAGAAAAGCTAGTTGGCATACCTACTCCATCGCTAATGAATATGTTTCAATCAGGTATCCTTTGGGTTTTTTCAATTGGGTGGTCCTTCACATCCATATAGCAATTTTATTCCTTTCCTCAGTAATTCAAACACTATATGCATCCTTTTGATTTTTCCTCTTTCTCCGTATCTCTCCTTATTCAGTGTTGCACCTTTAATTACATTGTTTTAACTACATACTTATGAGCCCTTTTCATGTATATCGATCTTCCATTCAAATTGTTCCATTTTTTTCTTTAACAACTTCATCCACTGCCTCAGTTAGCTCATTGAGTGAGGGGTCAATCACGCTTGCCATTCACAAGCACACCCTTTTGTTTACCTCATCTCCTAGATAAGCTGTTACTATGCTTATACATGTTCGTGTTTTCATCTACCACCACATAATCCCCCCTTTTTTTTTATTGCCTTTGAAAAAGTCATTGGTGTCATGTTTGCCTAATGTATCGTGTTTAGGTGTACTACAGCGGGATAAAAATAGTTGGACGCGCGATGCCCACACTTCAATTTGCGCTTCAAGGGATATGGAGGTCGAGTATGCTTTGTTCAGGTTACGAATAGCGGAGAATTGCGAATGTTCCTCCTGTTTCACGCAGTCCACGCGCGCTGGTGTCGTTCCAGTCAACAATATTTATTCAGACTGTGGTAACTGATAGCACCGTTCTAGGTCGTACAATCCATTGCAAATATCTGAATTTGTTGTAAACAATATAACCAGGGAGCTAGCACAATTTGTAACACATCTCAAGTACAAAGGTTTGAGTGATTAAATATGTTGACAGACTGACCGGAACCCCCGAAACGTGATTCTTAAGTGCCGCAAGTGGTGCCTTAAGGAGAGGCGGCCAAAGACAAAGTTTGGTACAGGGGTCAAATTTGTAAATTGATCCAATCATGTTGAAAAGCACACCATGTTATGTGTCCCCCTAATCCCTAAGGATCAGAAAAGGTATAGTTTGTATTATGTTATCAGCCAAAGTTTCAGAGTTATAGGCTAAAAACCACAAAAATCAATAAAAAGGGTCAACTTCAGTTTTACAGGGGTCAAATTTTAAAATGGCCTCAATTTGGAATAAAAATGGTGCAATTATTGGTGGAGCTCATAGGATAAAATTAAGGAATCATTTTGGTGTCTCAAATTCTTTCTTAAGAAAGTAGGGGGGTAACAAGATCACGTGCCCTTGATGCAATGGACGTTGACCATTTGGTGGCCCCCTACAGGAAAACTAAAAAACATTTAGACAGTCAAAACTATGCCTTATTTTGCAATCCTATGAACTCCACCAATATTTGCCCATTTTTTATCCAAATTCGACGCAAGCTTTAAAATTTGACCCCTGTACAACTGTAACTACCTTTCATTATTGATTTTTGCTGTTTTTAGCGACTATAACTCTGAAACGTTAGGCGGATGCATATTACAAACTATACCTTTTCTGAATCCTTATGGTTAAACACATAACATGGTATACCTTTCAACATATTGGATCAAGGACAAATCGCCGGAGAAGAAATGAAGGAGGCCCTCTATAATCATTATAGTTTATTCATCTCAATTTTGACTTTGGTGTATTACAACTACTTTATCATGTATGCAAGGTGTTTTATATCATCGAAATACACTTGTATCAAGAAAAAAAATGATAAAAGTCTGGAAAATTCAGGGGTATGCTCCTCTGGAAAAAGCAAGCTCAATAGCATGCCTCGCGTTACCATGCCCAGCTTGACTACATGAAGAAACAGGAAAGATGTTGTATAGCTGCCCGTTGTTATGGAGTCTTGTGAATAATGTCTAGATAGACATTTTGTCCTTCATAAGCTACAAAGAGGCTACACGAGCCAGCAACAAATACCTAAATACCTATTAACCTAATGCTGATGTAGTGCAATGAGTGCCAAGATTTGGATTATACTAATCGTCTTCACACCAAGCAAACTCTATTATTGCCACACAAAAACCATGACCCCATCTTATGGCCCATGACCGCGCTTTTATATCTGAGCAAGTTACTACAATCATCACTATTAACATCCCAATTCACATGGCGCAGTTTAATAGCTTTCATTCCACCGTAATATTGAGCAAATAACCCCCTGCATTTTAGTATTATTTATTTTTGATGATACCCAGAAACTGCATGGTCAGCGGTTGTTACATGTACCCATACAAGTCTAATTGACTGAGCCCTTGGTAGATTTAATTAGCATGCCTTACCTCCTAGTGTGG
Source organism: Ophioderma brevispina (assembly GCA_023653785.1). Classification (NCBI taxonomy): domain Eukaryota; kingdom Metazoa; phylum Echinodermata; class Ophiuroidea; order Amphilepidida; family Ophiodermatidae; genus Ophioderma; species Ophioderma brevispina. The sequence continues at coordinate 28,518 of JAMKCH010027457.1, read as the reverse complement.
TATTGCACGTACTATGTAATAGGGTGTTGTTGTTTTTGGCAATTCATGTAGTGTTCAGGGCCCCCCCAAAAAACAAATGCAAAAAATGGGGTCTTCCCCCCCAGAACCAAAATGCCACTCACATATATGTGCTAAATTAATATAATACACATCCTACAAAGCGGCATTGTGGTACTTGGGGGGAAAGGTTCAAATTTTGAAATTTCCATTACCCATTGAAGCCTGTTTATAATTTTAAATAAAAGGCCTTTTGGAGAAGTTATGTAAAGTGGATTTTGAAAAAACGAAAAAGTATACTTCGAGCCATGTCGCTTATAGTGGGGAAGTTCAAATTCATCCGTTTCATGAAAACTATAGAGGGCGTCTTTTCATTATCCGGCGATGTCCTTTACAAATTTGACCCCTGTACAAACTTGTTTCCCCTCTTTCCTTAAGGCACACTTGCCGTCACTTAGAATCACGTTCAGGGGTTCTGGTCAGTCTGTGCAACATATTTAATCACCTCAAAACCTTTTGTACTTGAGAGGTTACAATGTGGTGCTCACCCGAGGCTAATAGAAATAGGCATAAGGGCCACATGTTACTAGTTTGTGATTTTTAACGCTCAGTATTTCGTGGGGTCTATAGAACTCATGGTTTGTGTGATGTTTGTGTGTGCATGTGTACATTCATTGAATTTGACGATGATAGTTCAACCCCCCCCCCCCCCTGTTCGCTTGATGTTATTTTCAGTCGTTGCCGAACCGAAGGCCGCACACCCGGTCAGTGGGCAAAATACATTTAGCAAATTATGCGTTAAAAACAAAATCATTCGATACGCGCTAAAAGCGTAGTGTCTCGCGACTGTGCAGTGTTCGTACCTTTGGATTTTGAGCGTTTGTTCTTCTCTGCGATACGACATTCCCTGGCTTTCCCAACGTTTTTGATTTTTCACCGCAGTTTAAGAGTTGGGTCATAGAAGGCCTTAGGTGCGGTTGGCTCACGTGTTTAGTTTGTGGTATTTGTCGTTAGGGTTTGGGTTCGGAAAATGTTAAGTTCATGTTATTTTTTTCCTCCCCCTAGTATTCCATAATGTTTTTTATGGTGTCGGAACTTTTTTATGGTGTCTGGCTTCCTTGTTAAACTTGTAAAATTCATCTGAATGGTCATACTGATAGGTCGGTAATGTGTTTGGTGTAGCTGAATTGCGAGAGTGTCAGTAAGTAAAACGTGATTTTGTGTTGCTTCTTTATCCGTGCTTGGTCGTATAATTGAAGGTTGTTAGCGTAGTTAGTAGTCTTGGTTTGTTTGAATTGCAATCGGGGTTTCGGTTGCTTCGTCCTTGTCCTAGCTGTATCATCATTTGCGTGGCCCACCTTCTCTTTTTGGTTCTGGAACCTTTAAGTACAAAATCTTAGTTTTTAAGGCGGTGAATATATTAAATATAAGGTTCAGATTGTTCATGGGGCATCAGTTTGTTTGTTTATAATTTTTTCGTGATATGCAAAAGTTACCCGCGACGGCCTGGCGTTGTTCTGTCTTGTTGAGGCGGATTAGTTGCGTTTCGGTTCGTTTGCGGTTCTTTTATTTAAAAAAAAAACAAAACAAAAAACAAAAACAAAACAAATCTTGTTTCTTTTTTCAACACATGAGAGTATATTGTCTCAGTGTGGTTTTCCCCTTCTCTTTTCATTTTTTAGGCATTTTTACAGAATCGGTGCTATTTCTTTGTTTTAATTTCTTTTGATAGGGAACTTTCCAGCTCAGTTTTTTTTTATGGCATTTAGGTAGGATTATTATTGAAGGTTTGGTGTGTGCGTGTGTGGGGGTTTCTTCCTGCAAGTGTCGGTATATTATAAAGGTGGGTTTAACGTCATGCTAGTCACTAGTGGCTCACTTTGCTGCTACTTAGCCTCGGCATATAGGTCCTCCAGGCCAAAATTTGTTATTCAAATTGCATGAATTTTGGAATGTGCTTAGATTAAAACCGCATCATAAGCCTGCATCGGTTCGCGTTCACAGACTTCAGGTTATCTCACCCCCATTATCATCCCTTTAGCTTGTCGCTTTCACCTAGGGGTTAGCTCATTAATAAGGGTCGTGTTTTGGAATGACTTTTTGGCCTGCGGAATGTCTTGCCTTTGAGCGAGGAGGGCGATCTGTCTATAGCAATAGCTCTGGTCGATTTTTCCTCCAGCGAGGTTACGCAATTCGTTCTGGTATTGGTATTCGCACTGGTAATGTTCATATGAAAAGTCATGCCAAAATGCGGCCTGGGAAACTCCTTTGTAACATTAGCGCAGTGCACGAGTTGCACCCTTTGGGCCAGTATATTATTTTCGTTTAAACATTCTCATTTTTGAATCACAAAGAAGGGATCCTTTTTTACACCTAACAAAAGCCAGTGTATAGAAAGGGTCCCTCATGAGAGAGTGTCCTAAACTGCCAGATACAATGTCTGTACGGTTATAAACCGTGACCCTGTAGGCGAGGGCCATTGGTATTCAGACTGTGACAAACGGTTCTGTGTATAGCACCCATTGGAAACCACATGGGCTAGATGATGGTAGGACACTCGGGTCGCCACGGACACTGATTTTCAGGTCCCAATGTCTTACCTCAGGCCTAATGAACTTTTAACAACCACATTTTCAACTTGCGGGCGCATGTTTTTTTCCCATAACTAGTTTGGTAGCTCTTCTTAATTAATTTCCTCTTGTTACAATATTCTCTGTAAGACGTTTTAATCGACAGCCAATTAAGTTTGGTGTCAGCACAATTTCATGTTATTTTTTTCACCATAGGGGCCTACAGTCAATTGCATTGTATTGGGAATAAATTGCTTTTTGGGGGGGGATTTAAGAGGTCATTCACAAGACATATAGATTTTCATGGTATGTTGGTTGCGAATTTGGTTGTACTTTCGGGCTAGTGCAATTAGGTCACCACTTTATGTACAATGTTACGCCCCTTCTTTCTAATGGCCATTTCTTTCGAGTCAAGTGTCACTTTTTTATCCCATCATTTGTTCTCACTTGTTATGTCTTAGCATAATACTCAGCTTGTGTTATTAAATATTTCTTTCTTTTCATTGGCTATGTTATAGAGTGACTTTTGACGGTTGCTTATGCCATCCACGCTTTATTGTTGCTTTCGTTTTATTTTCGGCCACTTTTTTTATTTTTTCCTATGATATGTTAAACACCGAAATGGAAGTGGAAAGGTCTAACCAGGGTCGGTACCTGGTCTGCCAAATTTAATTTCTCATTTTCTGCGTCGAGAAAACCATTCCTTGACACTATACTATGACCGCGGGGACAAAGATATCTAAATTATTGTGATGTTATCTGTCCACAGTGCTATGTGCTTGAATTTACATGTAGGGGTGGAGCAATTTAACAGACATTCGGCAGCTCTTTCCATTCACAAGGTTATTTTGGTCAGTTCATTTTGCTTGGCTTTTTGATGGGGAATGCAGGCCAGGTACAGGGAGAAAGTTGTGCAATACAAGCTGAGCAACCATGCTCCTTTCGTTCATTCCCCGTTTTTAAAAATGTTTTTTATTTTCTCCACCCTCAGCCCCCCTTTTTTCAGTAGGGATGCGGTGCACACTTTATTTCGCATGTGCATTTCGAAAATGCGCTCCGCTATTTTGCCAGAAATCTCACCACAGTTTGCATACCTCCTTGTGAATAATTATTTACGCCGCGGGGGGGGGGGGGGGGTTAGCAGTTAACCTGCTAGGTAAACTTGTTTGGATGTCATTTTTCCCCATTTGTTCTGCTTGCTTTGACCAGTTTCAAGTAATCCACTCCTTTTCGCGTAAAATTATGCCAATTTATACCACTTCCAATCCTCTGTATTCTGGTCTGTGTGTAATTTCGCTACTGTTTCCGGTGGTGGAATTTAGGTAGCTCAATATTGTAATGCCATGGTGTAAAGCAATTCTTTTGTGTGAATTAGCAAATTGCAAAATATCATCAATACCAAGTGTTATAATATATATTGCCTTGTGAAGTATTTGTGCTAAAATTATATTTCTATAATGTGCTAATAGTTTTGATTTTAATACCTCGAATGTTCTGGTGGGGTTTTTATTAGGATGCTAATTGATTTGATATCCATACTACCGATAATGTAAATCGATTTTGCATGCCTTGATATTACCATAGCTTTTATGGCGTTGTAGGATGTTTGCCTTGCTGCTTCATGTGAATTGATAGGAATGTAATTGCTGAGTTACTATTAAATGGTCTGCCTGCTGCTGACCATCTTTGTTAAGATAGCAAAAAATTGAATGAGTTTGATTTAATGATGCTCAAATGATAAATTGACGTGCATGCGTGATAACTAGCATAGGGCTTTTATGGCGTGTTGTGATGTTTGACTTTTCTGACTCATTCTGTGAAATGTTATGTATGAATTTAATTGCTGAGATACTATTAAATGGTCTGTTGATTGCTGGACAATATTGTTAAAATCGCACATATGGAATTATAATGATTGATATTCATACTGCTCAAATGCTAAATCTGGTCTTGCATATATGGATCATTCCAAGGCTTTTAGGCGTGTATGATGTTTTGCCTTCTGCTCAATCATGTGAAAGTTTATGTATGAATTTAATTGCTGAGATACTTTTAAATGGTTTGGCTTGCTGCTGACCATCTTTGTTAAATAGCACAAATTGAAGGCCGGTGCCTGTTGAATTAAACCGCATGAAACGCGAGAAAAGGCCGCCTATTCCAAATTCCGCCTCTTTTGTGTTTCTTTATCGTACTGTGTGAGAGATAAACCTACATTTTGGCAAAAAGTAATCTACCGTAAAATGGGTACGAAAAAACAAATGTTGGGTCCACAGGACCCCCCCCCCCCCTATACACTTAAGTGATAAGATGTTTTAAAACTTAATAAATGCCAAAACTGAGTAATTCCCAAAAGTTTCCAAAAATTCCCGGAAACTTCCACCCCTTTCCAACCCTAAAAAGGAGTATCGGATGTCATGTGGTTGGGCTTTACAAATGGGGGGAATTTATTTTTTTGTATTTATACCAAGAGCGTTTTAGTGCATGTTTTTGAGGCAGCAAAATTGCAAAAAAAAAAATTCCACCCTTTATCTGTATTCATAATTCCTTAAATTATGACGTGAGAAACACTAAGCTATCATGTGGTACCAAAACATTATCAGATAGGGAATAAGGGAAATCACAGGGGGTGGTAACCCCCCCCCCCCCCCCTCCCCTCGACGTATTGTTTTACAAAAGGTACACAAGAGTTTAACATAAGATTTGCCCTCATTTTCATTTTAATTGTATTGTGATCTTTGTAAAACTATAGTCAATTATTAATTAAAATCTTAAAAAAATTACTTAAAATATATAAACAATGATTTTATAAACTGCCAAGGCAACTTTGAAACCAATGGAACAACTACGCTGCAACGCTCGATTTAAGGCAAATCCGGAGGTCCGGGGGGCACACGCCACCAAATTTAGTTGTTAAGGGTCTAGATAGCAACCATTTATATGTTGATCTAATACTTTGGTTAACCTCATTCTTCTCGAAATTCCTTGTATCTCTTTTTGGAAAGCTTATTAAGAGATCTTGGGCATGGATGTTTTATTAAGAAATATAAGAAATCTTGGAATAAAGTATCGTTTTGGAGAAATGTATAATGCGCTGCAGTGAGTGCAGTCTTCTAGAGGTAGTACAGCATAAAATTCCATTGAACATGTATAAACCCTAAAAAATAAAAAATGGGACTGATATGCATGTTGCCTTGACCTTGGATTAAGAAGTCTAGTTGATCATGACATGTGATAAATTAAATAATCACAAGCTATCCCTAATTGTAATTATTTCGACTAAGTGCCCAGTGAAAATACTCATGAATTTCATAGTGAAATAGTTTGACTCCATGCTAGGATTCCCAATGAGTTATTGTAGTATTCCAGAGCCAGAGATTGTACTAGGTGATCTAGGACGTGGCAGGCATTGTCATCAGTATATGGACATGGCTTACGCGTGTAGCCTATTACCCAGTTTCATCACCCAGAATCGCTCCCAAATTTGCCTAAAATACTTTCGTTTACTTCTACTCAATATTTATTATGGCGGAGACAAATGGTGTGGGGCCCTCAACAACGCCACAAAATTGCAACACTATGGGTCATTTTTGTTGAATTTGATATTGAACTCAGAGTACTTTATAAAGGTATACATGTACTACTCATGCTCACACCACATGCCATAGAAAACCCAGCTCCCACAACGAGAGAATGTATGGTTAAACAAAATGTCGCTGGTCAACTTTCGGTTCTTACGGCTCACTATCAATCGCGTAAGAATTGCCTATCCTATCCGGTGGTGTAATAGCAAGTGGGGGGGGGCAAAGAAAGGCGTTGTTTTTGGATACTTGAATAATATTTTAACGGAATAAAGCTCACACACTACTGGCTGCTTATTACAACCATATGTCAAATAACTAATCTATCGATCTTGAATTGAACGTTGCCGGTGACTACGATATTGGTTTGTGGGCCTAGTTGTGCTAAAATAGCGCTTCCTCCCCGGAGAAATATCATCCTGAGTAGGGTTGTGACCCCGAAGTATGTGCAGTCGAAAGGACAGTTTAGCATCATAGCTTTACGCTTTACCCCCAAATGTTGTAAGTCGTAAAACGTCCAATACCAGCCCGGAGTCAGCTTGCTATATTGCGTGTATCCACGAGTACAGACTGGTGCAGGTACAAGTGCAGCTAATGACCCGCACGAGTTCCGGAAATGAGAATACATGTTTATGTAAAGGTAAATGACCTGGATATATCTACATAAATATAAGCCAATTTATATAAGGATACCTCCTTGTAGTCTGCTACAGATTTTCAATTTGCGTGTGTAATATATTATGTACAATATTGGTACTTAAAGAACTAGGAATTTCCAGAAAGAAATCCACCCCACATATTTCTCAAACCCACGTAATAAAATAACTTTTTTACATACACCTGGCAACAAAAAGTATCTCGGGGCATGTTTTTCGATATATTGTGCAAATTCATACATAAATTGAAAGTTTTTCGCAATATACATTTTGATCCTAGGTCTTGCTCCTTTTCTTTTAACACCTCGCTTGTAAAGCAAAAATGGCTGAGATAGAGCGCCGAAAGACGCAAAAAAAAACCCACAAACCAAAGTGAGTTTTTTGGATTTGTCCATGGTCATAGTGTGTAACAGCGTAAAATATGTGTTTATTGATTTTGCCAAAAGAGGTTTTGTCCCGACTGAATGAGGAGAAAGCCTACTTGCAATATGTTGTGGTACACTGGTTCGTGTCTCAGTACACTGCAATGCCTTTAAAAATCCAAACTGCAACTTTGTTTTTGGGGTGTTCTTCTTTCGGACGTTCTATCTCAGCCATTATCTGACACCCCCAACCAAGCCAAAACCCCCCAAAACCGCTTTTACAAGCCAGTATTAAATGAAGAGCAAGACCTAGGCAACAAAATGTATATTTCGGAAAATTTCAAAATGGTCTGACTTTGGCACAAATACGATCGAAAAACCTGCGAATACTATTTTTGTGGCCAGTTTTTAAATGCATAATCACAATGATAATTGAATCACACCTGACGTTAAAGCCGAATGAGCCGCTTTTGTATAAATGATAATTTAAGTACTTTCGGTCGTGACACGACTAAAGTCAAAGCATTGTTTACATACGTGTGGGGAACGATTACGATAAGCAGGCAAGTCAAACAAAGGTTATGCGGTTTTCCTTTTCTGTTTGTGTCCAATAAACCTTCAAACGTTCTCGGTAGGTGGCCCACCAACCGATCCAGTGAAATGTTGAGAGAAAATTGTGTCCTAAAAAATCTCCCCATGCCACACTTAAGGTCAGAATACCTTAAACCAAACAAAAGAGCCTTGTGCACAAATGATCTGGATTTTATATATTAACACGTTTCCATACAAAATCTGATTGAATCAGATTTGTTCAAGAATTTGTATGATCCAAAACAGAATTACATTCACACATATGATACACATCAATGTTTAGATTTTTTAGTTTATAATTAACAACATACTTTCTGTTCCATTAAAAGAAGTCGTTGCAGTTCAACGATCATGTCCTCACAGTGAAGACTTAAAAATGACAGCATATCCAATGGGATCCTTCTCCTTCCTGAGATATCTTTTGACCAAGTTCGTGACGACGACCACCCCTTTTTGGTAGACGTTTCATAAGAAGTCCCATTGATAGCAAATGGAGGTATTCAATTGATCCGTCCATCGCTGAAAGGCATTGGGCAGTTAGCGCTTTGACGTAATAATGGCCCTTACCTTTCATCAATGGGACTTCTATCTGAAACGTCCACCCATTTTTTGCATTATATCAGTCCGGGATATAATCGCCACGATTTTCATCTGTCGCAAATGTCCACTATTAGGACCAAACAATTTGGAATCTTATTTTTTGATTCCCAGCAACGTTTGGCATTGCAGACTATTTATAATCTTTCCGCTCATAGTTACTGCTTAGTACTGCATCAATCTGCCTTTTTGGAGATTTAATTTAAAGCAAATGGCAAATTTTTTGAAGAGCGCCGCACATTTTCAAAAGTTTGATATTTTTTGCACAGTTAGGAAAAGAATGGTAATTGGTCTAGGAAACTCTACCTGCGAACGAGAATTCAAAAAATGCGTATTTATCACAAAATAAGCGATTTTGTATTAGATATTTGAGATCCCAGATTGGAACTATAAAACGGCATAGAGGAAGCCCTACGTTTTGTCCGTCCATGAATGAAATAGTGCCGACCCAGAAAGATCTCTAAAATACCTCTAACTCTTGCCCGACTATTAAAACAACTAATAACAGGGGAAGTTGGAAAGCGTAGACAGTACATTGTCGCTATTTCCCGGTATTTCACATTGGTAGAGGCGTTTCCAGTCAGCCGTTGAATTATTATCGTGGATCCCCGATAATAATTATTCAGGTACAAAATCTTTCGTTTGTGACACATAAGACATTTTCGCGCTTAACCATTCACGGTATAGTTTACTAGCCATTTACCATGCAACCGTGTAAAAATCATCAAAATATTTGAAAAATTGGGCGCCCTTCAAAAATGTGCTCTTATACTTTTACTATATACTGGCTGCCTGTAGGCCTGGCAAAGTTGATTTCCAGCAATTTCTACTTATAATATTCACAACTGGTTTTTCCCGTCTAAACCAACGTCATTTCGCCACCCAATCATGCATAACGTTCCCAATTGTATTTCATATCAATGACATCATTCCTTGCTCATCTTACATATAATGACAATCATGGGAAACTACCTCTTTTTGCAATTAGAATGATCTCAAGGCTAACCAACTTGGGGGCCCTCATTTTCTAATGTAGGATTTTGGGGAATTATTTTCATCTCTTGCCCAATAATAAATCTTGTAACTAACATCTGGTGTGATCTCACTATATCACCAGGGCATTCCATTTTTCTTTATCCATCATCCCCAATACACAAAACAAATTACTTTTCCCTTTAGAAATCTTTTCTGAAATTAAAATACATAAATTTTTAACACAATATGGAGCTAATATAACATTGTAAAAGGGATAATTCGAGTGGGATAATAGACCGAAATAAAATCGAAAATTCTAGATTTTACCATATCATTGTATGTATCTCTCTTTTAGTTTGTGTTTACTAGTTAATGGGTGATCTATAATTTATGTGTGTTTATAAGTCTGTACATGTCTGTATCAACTCGAAAGGAAGATAACTGGTTAACAGTTTGACTTTTTTTCCCCACCCAGTTAATTAACCTACTCAAATGCCCAAAGCTGCCCACCCAGTAGATTAAGTTGCCATAAATGGGCACCCTATTAATGTGAGAGATGTTGAAATCAATGTCTATCATTGCAACTGTTTAGCTTATTAACATTTGATCTCAATACCTGGACTTGACATGTCTATTCTGATTCCTGTGTGTTCTTGTGCCGTATATATAATATAACAATCCATAATTACAGCTCATTACAATCTTGTTGTTATTTTTTTACATATTAACGATATTGCCCACCCAATTGATTATTTTCCCTGTTTTGGGGGCAAAAAAAAAATTGCCCACCCAGATTGTCGTATCGGCTTGTGGCCTGTGTTAAGCAATCCCTACCTTCTCCAGTATTATAATTATAGTGTTTTCCTTTTTCTAGTGGAGGAAGCTGGACCCAGTTCAACATCATCGTTTACCCCTCACCTACAGAAAAGGTGACACTTTTATTATAATTGACCTCTATATCACGCTAGGTAGGTAGTGACTTCAAATTTAGTGGTTCATTCACTTTTTCATAGGGCCCATTTAAGTTTACCAGGGGTCAATCTTTTAAAATGCTCCAATCATGTTTGAAATGTTATGCCCATTTTGTTCCTCTAGTCATAAGGATTCCAAAAGTGTATAGTTTTTGTGCCATCTATGACCAATGGTTTTGGAGCTATAGGGTAAAAATGGCTAAAAATGGTAAAAAGGTCAATTTCTAGTTGTACAAGGGGTCAACATCGGAAGTTGGCTCAATTTTGTTGAAGTGGTGAGTCTTTTTCTCTAGATTAATGAGTCAAAATAAGGAATAGTTTGTAACATATGCAAATGCATAGTTACCATGTTATTGGACAAAATAGGTCATAGGTCAACATACCACAATGTGTGTTGACCTCTTTGCCCTTATCTCCGTAAGTAAGCATTAACATAATACAAACTATCCTTTTTAAAATCTGACATAAAGATGATTTCTTGCTTATAACTTGGGGATTAAAATTTAAAAAAAAAAAAAATATAATCAGATTAACTTTTAATGTTGACCCCTGTACAAATTGTGATTGACCTTTTTTACCATTTTAGCTATTTTACCTTATAACTCCAAAACCAATGGTCGTAGGTGGTACAAACTATACATTTTTGGAATCCTTATGATTAGATGGACAATATGGCATACATTTCAACATGATTGGGGCATATTAAAAGTTTGACCCCTGTGTAAACTTAAATTGGACCCTATTGAAAAAGTGATGCCACAATTTGAGAGTACTACCTACCTAGCATTGATGTAGAGGGTCCATACTAACTACCAAAGGTGTCAAACCGTTTCTGTAGTGGGAGGTAAACGAACTCCTTAAATAAGGCCCCTATGATATTCTGCTCCTCCTCTATTCTAGCACCAAAATGATCAAGTCATTGTACTGACATTGGTTGGTAGTATTTTTCCATGGCAATATTCTCTAACCCACCAAAAAAAAAAAAAACAGAACCAACACAACCTATTTGTATTGCGCTAATTGTTTTTCAAGTTCCACGATGGTCTGTTTGTGTTTTTCCTCTAATTCTTTGATTTCTGTTTTGTGAGTCTTCCTTTCCTTCCTTAAAGTTCCCGTAACAGTCTCCAGATGTTCGTCTTTCTTCGCTAGCTTTTTCTCCTTGGCGTCCTTGACTAATTGATGGTGGCGTATTTCCTCCTTAGCGGATGTGTATTCCTTTGTAAAAGTAATGAAGAAAAACTAAAACGTATTATCGAAATAAATATCAGTGATTTGTTCGCTACAGTCAAGTTCATAACCCCAGCGGTGATAATTTACAGATAATCCTTAACAAGGATACAATGTCCTAATTGACCTAGGTCAAAATAAACCATTGCAGCCAGGAACCGCACCCCACTAACCCCAGACGTTATCAGCTACCTCTGTGAAAATGAAGTACAAACCCGCGAAAGACGGATGTGTATACATGTCACACCATTTACGCTCTCAAAGCATCTGTACTGCTGGCACACAGCGCCACCTATTCCTTTTCGGCATCGGCCGGCTATTCTTAGACATGCACTACGTCTTTTGATTCCCTAGCAGCTAAGCGCTGTGTTAAAGGCTCTGCGATTAGCTTGAACAAGGAATGAAAAAACGGTTTCGCGGTACCCTGGATACCGCGAAATTAACGAATCAGGTGGTCGATCTGATGTTAGAAAATGGGTTCCTGACCAAAAAGACCAATTAGCTCACTAGTTTTTTGTAAGCCTGGCGTGTGGCGTGACTTGATAGCAGCAATCGAGAATTGAGCCAGCTGAAAAGGTAAGAAAATTGCTTGTATGGATCGTATTTTTCACGTTTTTACGTCTTTTTCCAAAACTAAACCTATATTATAAACTAGTCAGCTAACTAGACAATTTAATTAGGAATATTTTGATGCGTAAATCGTTACGATAGGCCAAGTATTTTGCGCAATCTCCAGTGTACCGCAATGTACAAAAAATCCAAATCAACGCTATCTGACAGAGTTTCCCACCCTCAGCCTACGGCGGTCCGGAAAGTAAGTAGTCTTTGTCACAGACTGCAAAAGATATTATCTAAATTAGTACTGCGCGAGAGATTAACGTTATCAGTGCGTCATAGCGAATGCATGCAAATGAAACTAAATCTCAAATATCTCCGGAATACGAAGGGGTTCTATGGAGATTTTTGCATCAGAGGGTCCGTTACTATGTTTTGTTTTCAATAGGCCTATGTATCGTAATTGGGTCTGAACCTATAGAACCTAGTGAGAAAATTGAACGTCTGTGTCGGGTACTTCGGTGCTCGCAAACACGGAAAAGTGAACACGCAATCGTTACGGGCCGCATCCCTTTTCCCACAATGCCTTTCGGTATTATTTCAGTCTTGAGAATTTTTCAAAACGCTAGTTTCAATTTACGCTTTCAATTTTAGAAACAGGATATACGTACTTACCGGACCGCCGTACGCCCAGCCGATAATTATGTGGCTGATAAACTCCCTAGGGCAATGAAGATTTGCCAAGGTTTGCCAAGATCAACAATGGGCGGCGCTGTGTGTACCAAGACGACAAGTAAAGGGTGTGATGTGCCATAACGGAATAAACCTGTGCTTATTTCGTGAAAGGTTTCCGAATTCATAAGGGTCAGAATAAAAAGTGTGTCAGATGGGGCAGGTTACGGAAACTCCTACTGGAACGTGTAGAAGTGATTGTTACCATAAGGTGTCTTGTAAAATGAAGGAAATGCGCCTCTTACTAATATACAACACTATACAAACAGGGGTAAAATATTGAGATAATGAGGGAAAATAATTCTCAAGCGTTTGGAGAAGGTTTCTTTGACTAACTTTCTTCCCCTTTGCAAATCTCACTCTTGCAGCGTCTTATGTGGAGTTTGCGTTCAGCATCGAGAGCCTCCAATTTGCGCTCATTTTCCTTCATATTTACGGCCAGCATTTGTCTGGAAGTGTAGGCCTTCATCCAAACGTTCGTTCATGTCTTCATCTGATCCTTGAGAACAACAACTGAGGTATTGACAACTTCCCGGATACCACCGGGCTGAGTCGATCTGCTTCAAGATATTTAGGTCAACTGCCCACTCCCCACCCATCCTCCTCATGTTATGTAGTATTGCACTTAACTCTTTCGGCGCCTCTAATTCCTTCCACTTTGCAAAGTAAAATAGTGAAAAGATCATAAAAAAATATCCTTTTCCCTTTTTTACACTTGTATCGACACTGGCCATATCTAGAGAATTATGAATTAAAGGCTGACTCAGAGATTTCCGGGGAGAGGGCGCCATAAAGTTTCAAACAAATTGGTTTTTTGCATATACATGATGCGTGTCCAATAATAATCACTGTGTACAATAACTAAGCTCAACTCGAAGTCCTTCATATAGAAAATCGCAACTTGTTTAAAAATTAGGATCCGAGAAATTTTGTTCACGGTATCCTATGCCACTGTTACACTGCTACATAAATGTGGTACTGCCCCATGAAAACGAAAAATCCGATTCATCTCTAACTTTGGAATTGAGCATTTTAGGTGAGTATCTTTAGTTAGAGTTGACTATTTTTAATTGCTACACAAAAAATATATACTTCGAAATCTCTGAGTCAGACTTTAAAAAATCAACCTTATCTACTTAGAGAACTAAGTAGTTAAAATTTCAAAACCATACATTTCAAAATCCAGATTTATGTGATATTCTGCATTGACATGATATTGGGAGATATTGTCATTCACGCAAATATTTGATCAATATTTTGAGCACAGATGCTTGAATATAGTACAGTGTTGTAAATTCCGTCCTATCTTTTGGCATACCATTTTTAACATTATTCATCTAACATTATTTTCTTATAAAAATTGAAAACAATCTCTGTAAGTTTGGTTATGAAATACTCGATTCAATACTATTGCTAAGCTTAGAAATAATTATAAATGAAGCTGCTCTTGCACCTGTTTAATGAGACGTTGTTTCTCTTCCTCGTACTCTTCATCTTTTCTTGCTTGCTCACGTTCGTAATGCATCTTGGCGGCTTGCATGTTCACTTCAAGACGTAATCTTGCATCGTTACTTATCGTAAGTTCATCTTCCAAATCTTCAATCTGTATCTTCATGTCTGCCAACTGAGTCTCCAAGGATTTGTTGGCCTTCTCCAACTCATGAACCTGCAATGATTTCATAGCGTATAATGTTGTCTAGCAGGAATTACACCTAAAATGACTCATTTTGGAACCATAACTGATCACTTTAGGTACAAACGGGTATGGTACATAGAATGAACAGCTTTGTACTTAGAATGGACAGCTTTGTAACCGAAAGACTTCCATTTTAGTTAAGTATTGGTACTTCTACCTATTATTCTTCTACTTTGCCAGACGTTATGACGGAACTAGACATCCCATTGCTGTCAGAACAAGTTCATCAGGCACAGAAACTACTCTGCCTTGTGGAAACTTATTAGCTTAAGTGGGCTTGAAAATAATTGCAGGCAAAACAAAGTATATATTTTTCAATCAGAAGCAAGAAAGCACAATCATAACAAAAGATGGTACGGAACTCCAGTAAGTTAAAGATTTCAAATGTCTGGGTGTCTGGATGGAAAGTACAGAGAAGGATATCAGAGTCCGCAAAACTGCTGCCTGGAAAGCATTGAACTAACTCGCAAAAATATAGAAGTCAACCCTTGTCAAACTACTTAAGCTGCGAATATTCACTGCAAAAGTCAAATCGGCATGTAAAGTATGGACAATCTCCCCTAACTGACCAAAGGACTGGATGCTTGCTACGCCAGGATGCTTGGACAGCATACAGCATCCACTGGGATCTTACTATCCTACTCATGGAAAAAGGAGGAAAGGCAAACCTACCTTCACTGATGTCCTCAAGTAGGATTCAGAGCTAGAAGTCACACACATCAAGACAGCTATGGCAAACAGAAAATTGGTAGTTCAAGAAAGTTACAAGTGTTCCTATAATGCTGACAAATAAGAGTGACCAAAACCCACCTGAGGTATAAAGGACCATTTCGTGATCCACAGCCTCGTCCCCCGATTTACCTCAAAATTTGAAATATTAAAATTTGTATATCATCTGAAGCGTTGGACCAAGTATAGAATGTGTGCCTACTCTTACGTTCAAATTCGATCTACTCTAGAAGAAATTCATAATGTTGTATTTTCTGTCGACAGAAATGAATGACAGCCCAGTGCGTATTAGGCAGCGCGATACAATTAATTCGCTTATAACATTAAAACGCAAAATCAGAATCAACTGAAATTTTGGAAATAACCTTTTATTGAGGATATCTATAATAGCTTTCAAAATAGGTGAGACCTCATTAGCCCTCTTCCTGGGAGAATGGGCTAGAAGTAGCCCAGATTCGCTTCAGTGGTTCATTGTTATAGCGCAGTGAAGCTGAACCATTGCTAAAGCTATAAGACTTAGACAATTCTGGCCGGAAACTGCCTTTGATTTGTAGACATAATGTCTCGCCTGTAGGCTGTTTTTCAATGAAACTGTCTGTTATCATCTGGTCTCCCCACAAGATCGTTGTTGCTGCGTGTACCATAGGCCAATCTTTTTCTGATAACATCCTTGGTGGGGAGGTCCAGGGATTTGCCTAGCTTGGGTCCAGAAAGGGGTAAAAGTTTTTAGGTCTGTCCATTCACCGTGAGAGGTAAGCGGTATTAAAAGTTTATGGTACCCATCCAATGTATAGTAATGTAGTTGGAGAATAAATGTTGACCTAAAATATATTATTTCACATCAGGTTGCTTGGGTGTTTCAATTGAAGTATCGGTATGAAAAACACCAGCAATATATTTCATTAAACATGGTTATTGAACATAACCTACCTTTTGACACTGCAACGTTTGGTTAGTACATGCAAAGATTTGTACTAATTGGCCCATAGGACAGTGTGTGTTAATGAATTTGGTAGACCACATTTGGAGACATTTGGTTTTAGTTGATGACATCAAAAGGAAACCTTTCATGGGCCAGAAATTTCACTGGGGTAATTAGAAAAAACTTTCTGATACCAAAATCCACTTTTGATAGAGCAAAGCAGCGGGACGAGGTTGTCGATTGGGTCACCCACCTTTAAAGGGACTATGAGAATATTTGCATTTGATTGGTTGTAGAACACCTACTGATGAGAACGTTTCAAAGGTTTATGGACAAGTAGGTACGAAGGAAATGCATATATAAGTTCTAAACTTGCCTGCTTTCATAATAAGCCCCATAGAGAGGCATGCCTGGATTTACGTAAACGACAGAAAGATTAAATCATCTTTTATTAGATAAAACGGCGTTTCGGCTTCCTCACTTCAGGTGTAATTTAAATCAGTGGGAAGCATTCTAAATATGCCACAGACACACACCAAAAAGAAAACAAACAAAAACAAACCAAGAAAAAAAACGGTTTAAAATGGGAACCACTTCGAGGAAATGCCCACATGGCCCGTTTTTAAGGCTGCCTTGTTCGATCGTCTTTGAGGAACTCTTTGATTACCTCGAAGAAGTATCAATTTTGATATCAGACGAAAGGCCGTATTTTTTCTCATTGTTTGTCCTAAAATTTCAGCCTTCATATCCTTTACTGTCCCAAGATAAAGCCAAAGATCCGTTTAAGTTTACCATCAAGATGTAGCACAAAACAAATAAGGTATTCTTATATGCATTCTATTACCTCTGCTGCCCATTATTGAAAATGCAGCATTCTGATGGTCAGTTTACTGACCATCATTCTGCAATCATGGTCTCCAATGACCATTTATATTAATGAAGCTGTTTTAGGTAATAGAATAGAAAATAAAGGGTTTGCAGTGTCATTTATGGACGCATAATGCATCCTCGGCCAGAAAAACTTTCAAATAATGGGCTCGGCTGTGCCTCGCCCATTATTTAGTTTTTCTGACCTCAGACACATTATTCACCATAAATACACACTGCCAAACCCTTTATTTCTTAATTATCGCTTCTACCATGAAAACTGCAAGTTTGTTTCCCACGATACATGGTAGTGAGTGCATGCAAGTATCAATCTCGCATATCAATTAGAGTACACGATAGACTTAAATCGATCGACCACCTTTAATGTACCACTGTAATCTTGATCAGTATCAAAATAAAACACAAACTGATCGTTTTATTTTCAAATAGATACAGGTGTACATAAATAATCATAACATAGATATTGGCTTCAAAGATGAGTAACAATAATTTACTTTACATAACTATACCTAAAGTGACATATAAGTTGGTATATGTTGTATTATCCGTGTATTGTGCTCCCGTTAGGTACATACCTGAATGTATCTAGTTTGTGTATAGTATAATGTTTTTAATAGACATATCTATGTATTTAATATACGTCTCCATACAACTCATTTGCCGGCCTGTGGTATTAGAGTACAAAATAACACTAAAATATACGGGTTTGTGTTTTACTTACTTGGCTATCATTAGTTTCAGTCATGATATCTAGCATTTAGCAGACTAACGATGACATAAAATACAACCTTCTAAACGGCCATTTTGGAGGAAATTCAATACACGTGTATTGCTTTACATTTATGTCGCTATGCGTATTTTCCAGTGTAATTACATACATTGTATATATAAAGGTTTTTTAACAAAAGACTCATATACCGGTGACCTTTACTCAACGGACGCATCATGTACAGGGTGCTACTATTGCTAATAATAGAATTTTAAAGAATGCCAAATCGTTTGTTGATTGCCTGCACACGAAACTGAATACAACAGAACAACAGCACTATCTACAGACTGTCCCCCCAAAATATACCATCATACTAAAAATTAAAAAAAAAATATAAACTGTGCATTTCTGTGAGATATTTTGTAGAGCAGATCCTAAGCTAAATCCTCGTTTTTATTTCATCCAATTTGATGCACCCTAACCGGAGATATTGTCAGTTGAACACAAAAGGATAAAATACCACTTGGGCCAGTTTCACTTGAAGGTTCAAGAAACTAAAGGTCTACATAATAATTTAGTCAAAAATCCATCTTATTAGTCAATAATTGCCAAGAGACATTCATGATTCTTTTAAACAATGATAGTTCAGTTAAATTAAATATACTTATCATCAGTTGTTTCAAAACAAACATTTGTTCTGCTTTAATTATCTTCAATGCATACCTACATTTTAAATAACTGGTCCTTTTGTTAAGGTCATCGAATCAGACCAACCGATTCAGAAGGGCTTCACAACATTTAAACCAAAAAGTCAAAATTCCACCAAATAAAATATTGTCAAAAATGAGATTATGGACAATCAAGTCCTTAATAAATTCGAGTCAATTTGATCAGATTTTAAAATAGGTTTTGCTACTGTCATTGTAAAGGAACAACAACAAGCAAACACACAAACAAAGACCTTATCTAACCAAGTGTTGTGTCCTCCGTTGTTGCATGAAGCCCGCCTACCGGTGCAAATGAGCTGTAGCGTAGCAGTTCATTAATAGATGCTTCATTGTATGGCATTTTGCTGCGATCTGACACGCTTGGCAGACGATCTCGTCCAACAACACGGTCAATTTCTTCAGCCACCTTTTCTTGTATATCGGGATATTTAGCCATGAGCGCAATGTACCAATGTAGAGTGGTAGTGGTCGTCTCAGTACCAGCTTGTACAATAGAAAAAAAAAGATAATTGAGTCTGAGTTTGCCCATCTTATCATTCTATTTTATTTTTTTATTAAAACTTCTTTATAGAGGTAACCTCAATCAGTGATCCAGCACTGTTTTCCATAAGGGCCCTCTTTCTTAAAAGTACATACAGAATCATAATATTAAATACATACTAAATAATTTAAAAATACATTATTAAATATACAGGAAGATATAGATACAATAAAACCAAATTACATAACAGCTCAAAACTAGCTAAAATCATTGATTTAATGCTAAATATTACAACAAAAGCTTACAAAATATAATATAGAAAGCGAATTTCATTACAACATAAAAGAATGTGAAGCATCTACCGTAAATATCACCCAAAAGTAATACATGCCCCCTTTAATAGGCTACCAATTTGCATCTTTGGTATTTCTGCACATTTGGCACTCTTTCATTTAGACATTCATTTATCGTGTTCGTAAACCTGCTAAATATACAGTAGTTTATACATGTCACCAATCCGGTTTTGTACATTCTAAGGGAGCGGTCATTATTTATGCCGGGGGATGGAGGATTTCAACTTTTTTTCGGCAAAAATGTTCGCGTTCCCCCTCGCTTCCGTTCCAAAAATTTCACACTCCCCCCTTGATCATGCTGATTTCCCCCATTTAAAAGTTCATGTTCCCCTCTCTCGTTGATGAAAAATTTCACGTTCCCCCCTCTCTCTTACAAAATTTTCGGGTTCCCCCCCCCCCAAATCCTCCATTCCCCCTGGCGTAAATAATGACCCCTCCCTAATACCTCATTGGCAGTCATGACCTAGGCGCATCCATTTTGAATTCACTCAAATGCCCAAATTAAGCGCGGCCTTACGTACGTACTCAAGCGTGTACACAAGAATTGGAAAGGTTCTGAGTTGGATGTGTCCAACAATGGCGGATCAATTCTGGTAATCGCTGGTCATCAGTTATGCTGCAATGAACATTTTTCGTACTTGACGCTATTTTAATTCTTTTAACCCATTGACTTTTCCAAATTCGTATCTTGTCTTGTGAACCTGCTTCTAAAATACATACCTGAGAACATATTATTCACTGTTTGAAGTACAGTGTGAGTCAATAAAAACCCTACATTGAGAAAAGATTTTTTCTTCAAATGTTAAACGTTATTTTTGCTTGAATGTTTGCTTTGGTTGTTTACAGGGATAAACAGGCTATCAGAAGATTTTATTTTGTGTCTTTCGGACTTTGGGTTCAGAAACTATGTCGATTTTGCGGAGAGACCTAAAAATTCTGTTTGGCCGATTTTAGCCATACAATGCGGAGAGATTGACACCGACGTATACCATAACACATTATAGCAAAGACAATTCACACATGCAATTTCAGATGGTATCGATTTCTTCTCGACAAAAACATATCAGTTTGAAAAAAAAATATTGTGTAACATAATTATAAGTAAAATGTCTTCAACAAATTAAACTACCATTGTTCAATCATAAAGGGTCAATTATTAAGAATCACTACATATCAATTTCTCAGTTCATGAACATAATGAAACTGCTCAGAGATGTTTGTTTTACATCTCTAAGATAATTACTTTGCATACAGTATATTCAGCGTCCATAAATTGCGAGAAGAACTAAAGCTGAAGTTTTCTGTAAATAAATTGGAATAAAAACTTAAAATTCAATATTGCATTGTTTTTCAACCGGAATACAAAACCTATGGTTTCACTTTGGCTCCCAAGATTCGCTGTAGGTTAAAACCATGAAATCTTGCTGAACCAAAGTAAACTGTGGCCTTACACCAGTTATTTTGACTTTTTTATTTGGGAAATTGAACATTTTTTTCACTTAGCATTTTCTTTTGTAATCTCCGGGATATTATTTTTATAATCCTTCAATTCTCTCACCTTCTATTGTTTAACAATAATTTGGTGTTAAATGGTTTTACTCAAATCACTGCTGAAGACCATGTTACTCTATGTAAACGACGCATCTTTGTTTGGCTCAAAATCGGCCAAACAGGATTTTTAAGTCTCTCAGCAAAATCCCGGAGCAAAATAGGCTTAACTTGTTCCTCCAAAGCCCAAATGACACCAAATAACGTTTTCTGAAAACCTATTTATCCCTCTTTATAACCAAAGTAAACATTTTAGCAAAAATAATCCTTTATAACTATTTTAATTATTTTTATTCTGAATGTAGGGTTTTTATTGACTCACACTGTACATGCGTATCAGTCAGAGATTCTCGCATCTTCCCGAGCCTTCATAACAAAATCAATTACATCACGTATGTTTTCTGAAACAATAAGTTGACTTGTCTCAGTACATTCTTAATGGTAAAGAATAAGGTAAGATTACTTTGTGGTGTGTTATGGTTCTCTGCCTGTCTACGTTTGAATAACTGTATTACCATAGAACAAATCCAGGCATGCATGCATACAGGGCGAGTCAGAAAAAAGTACAACCAAATGAGGGATTTTTTTATGAAATAACCTTAACGGAATTTACCAAATTAATTCCTGTGTTAGATAGTCCGTTTAATCAGCTTTCACAATAATTTTAATTTTTTAAATCGATTAAGCCATTCAAAGGCTACAGTTATTTTTGTGAAGGTATCCATTTTCTGCCCCGAACAAATATCACACTGACTGTACACATGAGACGCATTCCTACGCAGCGTGAGGGCTTCAAAAATAATTAACAGGTTGATTTATTTGGCGCCGTGTTCAAATGCTACGCAGGACATGTATTGAATGATAATGTAGAATACTTAAGATTTAATGAAATTAACAGGATATATTTAAAATGGAACATTTTAATGCTTTATCTGTTACCCAGCCCTATGCACGTATTTTGGTAGTTTTACTACGTGGAAATCAAGCAAGTTGAAAAGAATGCTGCAAATTGTTGCTTCAGGTCCAAAATTGTATTTTCAATTAAATCATTATTTTGATATCTGGTTGGTTTCATTTTACAGTCTTACCCAACGATGTAACCATACATTTTCATTTGGTGAGGGGGGCCAGGCGATGGGAACCATTTAACTTTTGGGGCATCACTAGAGCACATTTTGCAAAACCTGTCAACACTCTTAGTTTATTACTTTTCCTGATCTCTATTGGGGCCAGGAGGGGGCAAAGATTTTGAGTGCGGATCCCGCCCTTACCCCTCCCCTCCCACGCTCTCACCCACAGATTGGTTACGTCACCTTAGTTCCCTAACATTTATTCCAAATGTGTAAATAATGGAGGAGATGCTGCAAATCCCAAAGCTGAACGTAAAACCAAGAGTACTCTTTGGGTTACTTCAGCGTGTAACTTGTTTGGTCTTTCACATCGGGTACTTTCACTTCCGCAACTGTAACTTTTGAACGTGTTAATCAATTTTAATGTCGTAATTTTTATATGAAAGCTAACAAAACAGGGAATGTACTTCAAGAAGAAAATATATGAATAGCACAGAGGATTTTCCATCAAAAATCACTCAATTTGGTTGTACTTTTTTTACACCCTGAGTACGTCGAGCAGGTTTACTGGTTCGATCTTTGTATTTCATATATTTTACTTCACACGGAAGAATACCAACCAAAACAGTGGTTTGCATATTAGAAGCAAAATATGTATCACGCAGTCCAGTGGCGGCGCCAGGGTAAAATCATAGGGAGGGCGAAAGGGTAAAAACCACTAAATTTCACGCATTTTATTGCGGAAACCACCGATTTTCTGTATTTTTAATTTCATAGGGGGCGGCCCCTTACCACCACCTGGCGCCGCCCCTGCACTAGTTAGTGGTATGGTCGACAACATGTGGAGAGGGTAACTATAGGAAACTTTTCTCAGGTCTAAAATGTTATTGAGGTTATGATAAAATATGAGCTTGCTTCTGATACCAAAATCTCAACATTAATGAGTTAAATGTGGGGGACTGTCAATCGAGTCATCCTGGGTCACATTTGAAAGAGTACAAATACGTCAGTGAATATATTATTTATAAACCCATACACCATGCTTTCTAATGTGTTAAATGAACGCCATTTGCAGAGATGCACCTGCATTAGTGCGTTCGAGGTAAATAGTCCCTTAGCTGACATCGATTTAATCACGTGTCTGGTTTCAAAATTTCGGACAGGGTCTTCATCAGTGTTTCGGTAGATTCAAAAATCCAGTTCTTACTGGCCAACAATGCGCTTTTTTATCATCATAATAATACTAATAGCAATAATATAAAAAAAATATCCTATTTTTTTAAGTATTAAAAATTGGTATTGGATAAGCTATTGGAGTATTTTTGGTGTCAGATGAAAGGTAATTAAATATTGATGATGATCAAAGTATAATTAACTACACATGAGTCACAAAATAAGGTAAGAAATGGCTAAATTTGGTGAAAAAATCCCCATTTTTATCATTTTTATTGATTTTTCATTTTTCTCAAGTCGTGTAATTAACATTATTGATGGAAACCTAAATTTGCATAGTTATTTTAAGAGGAAATATCCTTCCCAATAAAAAAAAAGCCATTGTTCAACGGAAAAAGTGAAATTTGGTTGATGTCAGCTGAGGGACTAAAATGACCAACTGCTCAATCATTTCGTACACCTTTACAACTGCTTGTAATATACTTTTTGTTTTGTTTGTGAATAATGAATCTCTTGAGTAACTCGTGTGCAACCCATTCACACACTACTGATTGATATTGATTAAGCTAGAATTAGTGTTGTCAGCTGTATCTTAACATTCACCAATATTAGCTTTAATATTTAGACACTTTGGCAAGCGCCACTTAAAATGATTTTTTGACCGCAATATATATTTTATCCTTTGCAGACAGACGAGCCGCAAGATGGAAGGAGCTGCCACACTACTACCAGATATTCCATGGAGGCATTTGGGAGCACCAGCATTACCAGAATGGTGTGGGCGTGTTACAAATATTGAAATCTGCATGTTGGACTATGAACGAAATGAATGACAATTCACCGCACGACAACACGAGTACTAGGTAAATGTACAATCATTTACCTAGTACTCTGCAATTAGTTACCAAATTACTTTGTGACCGTAAGTTTAACAATGGGCGGGCGCTGTGTGCCAATACAACACGTAATGGTGTGTGTTAAGAACACCACCACCAGAAGACCCAAACTTTAGAGAAAAAATGTCTCCATATTTCTTGGCAATCTCATGAATACCTCATATGTGGATCCTTAAACCTGAAAGTTAATAAGTATCAAAATTGTGGTGTTGTTACACAGTATCATACAAGCTATCGATGGTTACATACTGCGAGTAGAGAATTATCATGTTTATTATTATAAGCACTGCAAAATGTTACACATGTTACACTAGACCGTGTCTAGTGTGTCTAGTTACACTGACGCTAGCCCGGATTCAGGGGTCATAATTTTGAATCTGATCGTCTTATGCTGGCGTAATTTATAATATGACCGTTTGAGAATTTGTGCGAGTGGAAATCGGCCGTGACAATGCTAGCACGCAAACATATCTTACACTTAGTGCCTAAGCTAAAAAACTCCGTTAGTGTCCCAGGGGGGGGGTGGGGTTCCTAGGGACCCCAACCAGATAACCACTTTTCCCCTTGGGATTGTTGATCATTACCCTAACACAATAACTGGGGGTCCGTAAGAACCACAATACCCACAATAAAAATGAAAAGCCGACCTTTGACCTCTGCCTATGGCCATTGTAAATTGTCATCTTCTAAAAGAGTGGGTCGCATTTTTCCATCCTCAGCAACTCCAATATAATGTTTTGACCAAAATAATTCATTATATCTACTTTAGAATAACCAATTAAAATAATCATTGGAAAATATAGCGCAAATTTTCTACCATCTTGTATTTTTCTCGCAACTTCCAAATCGCCTTTTTTTCCCATAACTTACATTTAAGAGCACGGCATGACAAACTTAAAATGATGCTGAGTCAGCATATAAAAGGTTATTTTGATTTAATTATTATTAATTATTATTAATTACCTCCTAAGGTATATATCTAAGCAATAAATCCCAAGATTAATTACTTTAATTTTTAATTAGTAAATATCTTGAGTTTTTTCACTTCCGTTAGTTGCCCAGGGGGGGGGGGTTACCTAGGGACCCAACCCTAATATTCTAATGAAGCCGTGGGCGGATGTTAAAATTTTTTTGTATCAGGAGAAGCGTATTCATAATCAACAATAGCAAAAAACTCCCTTGAAAATTTGATTGCGTACCGATAAATCCGCAAAAAAATCATATTTTGTTACTATGGAACCCCCCCCCCCTTGGGCACTTAAGTTTTAAGGGACAGAGACTCTTTGGGAAGGCGTATCATGTCGTTATTCTGTTATGTTTTGTGGTTCGCGCTAGCGACGTTGGATGTGACTGATAACCTACGTTATGACTACTGAAAAACAAATAAATAACAACAACCAACAACACACAAATACATCAATAAAATCCATTTTCATAATAAGTTTTTTATACCGGTGAGTCAGAAAAAACTTAACCTGATTGTGTCCATTTTTTACATCTTAAGACAACATCATCTCTCAACCTTTCGTTGTACTAATGAAAACTTCTTTCTTACCTTTAGTTTGCTGCAAAGATTAATGGGTTACGATTCGGAGGATCGGGACAGTCGGGGTCTAGGAGATACCTCTGCACTGCCCGCCGCGTACTCAAAACCAGCTGACTCTCACTCATGGGAGTCAGCGGTTTGTTCCAGCTTGGTTCATTCAAGTGGGGCTTGCTGTATTTTACGTTTTTTTGTTGGCAAGCAGGCAGACGACATGGGAATATTCCAATCGCAAGCACATCATGTATTTTGATCCTTTAGAGATCGCTAACTCACAGATTGTTATTTCCATAAAAACATATTATAAGTTCCATGCTACTGCAAATATCTGTGAACCGATACCTTTGGCGGCATAACAATGTTTGTCTTGAGCTTTCATGACAATGTTTCGATCGCGACAAGGGAATTCAAATATTTTGCGCGATTAGAAGGTTTTACTATATGGGGTGGGGTGGCTATTTCTCTGTCCAATATTTCAACCTCACAAAAGCCCGATCTTGCGCGCCTCATCAAAAGATTACTATTATCGAGCTGACTGCCCTTTGAGACCACTATCGATGATCCCATGCTAGAAAGGTAAGCCAGTACGCCTCTCTTGGTATGACTTGGAGACACCGGCTACCAAAGTTCTTCCATCTCGATTGAAATTGGGTTCGCCAGAGTTGGCCAACACTAACAATCCGGATCGAGTGGCACTATTGTAAAAAAAATGAAATGCGATTATAAATAAGGTGCTAAACTCCAGTGGAGATTTACTAAGTTTTCCACGTTCCTCTTCGTATTCAATATTCTGTGCTCGTAAAGAAACCTCAATGGAACTCATGAAATGTCTTGTGACTTTTAAATTTTAGATTTTTTAGAAAATTTGCCCAGTGCTGTTATATTTCCGTGCAATCAGGTGTGTTTTCATTTATTTTATTTGTATAAATCCACTTGTATTTAGATAATGATAATATTGACTGATGTTGTGTCGTCCCCACCCGTGCCAACTGGTCAGTAACACGCCGTGTTTCTTGGGTTTTATCCGGTGGAGGTGTTCTCAGAGGTTTGTCGGGTATCCATGATCGTTCCAGGGCTCGAATATACCCCTAGTAGAACCATTGTTTGGATTAAAAATCATTGAAAATATCTCCTACGGGAACATCTTATAAATTATACTTCTACTTCTTGCGGACCTGTCTCAATTACGTTAACAAAAAGATATAACCTTTAAAGATAATTAAGATCTAAGAAAAATTTAACACATGGTAGTGCAACTGCAAGAAAAATTACACACTCAGGGGTATTTTGCTGATATGTTTAGGTTAATTTTGCTATTTTGTATCAATGAACCATTCACAATCAAAGCTGAATTTGATAACGCCTTGCGGACTAGAACTTTATTATAGTGATTTGGTACCCTAGCGGTATCCCGCATTTTGCATTAGTTCCTCTTTTTTCCGAACAAGCATGGGTACCCGACCAAAATTGAAAATACCCCGGGGGTTTATGTTCATTCTAACTTTAGACTTGGTTCAAACCAGGCTTAGTCCTTCATAGTGGACCTTTTTTCCCTTTCAAATACCCTGAATGTGCTATAACGGCTGAGACATTCCTCATGGATGGGCCTTTTCGGGCCATCAACCCTGTTAGAACACTGTTTAAAATGTTGCTGTTTAAAATAGAGTGTTTTTTTAAAGTGCTGTTGTTAAGTTTAAAACAACGTTGTTTAAGTTTTAAACAACATTGTTTATTTTGTTGTTCTAACATGTTTGTAATTTGGTTAAACAACTCGCAATTCTTTAACCAACTGCTGTTCACCCTGGTCATCGCTCAACCTTTTGTTTGTTTAAAAGTCAAATTAAACACTTGTTTAAAAGGATTTAAACAACTGATGCTTAAACTTTAACCAAGTGTTTAATTTTTTAAACAAGTTGCTAATTTTTTAAACAAGGTTGAGCGATGACCGGGTAACCATTGTTGTTGAAAATTTTAAACCAACTTGCTTAATTTTGTTCTAACAGTGAATGGGACTTTTCGGCCCATCATGAGAATTTTTCTCACCTGATACTTCAACTTCATCTTACTTGAAAGGAACAGTCGACTCATTACAAGACTAACCATGGATTTCACGCATATTCCTACTCAGGTGTAACCCGAGCTTAGGCCTACTCCCATGTGTACTCTAAGCTCTACTCTACTGATACCCCTTGATGCATTATTGATTCATGCCTACAACTAAGTCACTTGCGAGTACACAAGCCACTGGGTGGATAGTAGCTATTTTAACTCTGCAGTACCCATCCTTATTGTACTCGCAGTTGGCCTGCTAGGTGACTGCAGGTACCCATTTAAGCCACCAGTATGGAGTACCTCTGCAGCTACTCCTCGGAGTACCTTCACAGTCTCCCTACGGCTGCTATAGCGCACTTGGACATAGAGGGCCCCAACATTCTATGGTTGTTTTACGACTTTTTGATCATTTTCAAGCTTAGTACCATCTATATTTGAGTTGAGCCTCACAAAACCCTATTATGACATTTTGTGTAAAAAATGTATATATGTGGGCCAATGTTAAAAAATTGATAAAATTACTTACATAATCACAGCGAGCTAAAGCTCATTTGCATGGAGTACCCATTCAGGTATCCGCATGGGGTGACTAGTGGTTAAGCTAAAACAAAGAAAAAAAAGAAAAAAAAAAAAAAAAAAAAAAAAAAAAACTGCCGTGGTACCTAGGTGGATATTAAAAAACCCCCCACTTTTGCGGCCGACGATATGGTACCCATGCCGGTGGTACTCTGTGCGACTTAATAGGTACTTCAAAGGTACTCCCATGAGAAATTGGTTGTGTTCAATTAGCCTCCCTTTGCAAGACTGGAACATTTAGTCTATAATAAATGAACATCATCATAGACATTACATTCAAGTTTCCCTCCTATGATGTTGAACTTCTTTTCTGCGGTAATTTAGTTCATTTCTTGACTATGAC
>JAMKCH010027456.1:0-20990 GCA_023653785.1 Ophioderma brevispina | reverse complement strand
AGTAGGTTGGAAGATGGTGGAGTTTTGGTATAGCCGTAATTTGGCTACTGACGCAGCGTCGTGTCAGTCATGGTAAACATAAAGAAAAAAAAGTCAAGTGAAGACAAACGAAGAAAATTGTACCATTCCATGGGTAGTCTTGATATAACAAGTTGCACTGACGGCGATATCGAGATTTCAGGTATGGAAAATCCATACGCTGCCCAACCCACCATATTTCAACTGAAACCATCTATGGAATTCTGAACCAAACACGATTTTGTTTACCCTTCTATTCATCACAAGGACGATCGACTGATTCTCGTCAGACTTTATGATAGTTGAAACCAAATCTCGTATGAGTGCGAAAAGGGGGGGGATGAACAAATAACATGCAATGATGAATCTGACAATGGCTGTTCCATTAACAAAAAGTTGGATGACAACAACGAATATCTTCATTCGGGTAAAATAAAATAAGAAAACACTTTCGGTATTATGCAGCAGTGAAAAGAGAAAAAAGAGCATCTCGTAACTAAAGCGGCACGGACTGTGCACATTTCCAAAAATATGAAATTTCTTCCAATTTGCTATCAAAGATAGTCTGACCATTGGAAGAACATGAGATATATTTTACACTAAAAAATAACATACCCCAAAACAGAGTAGGGACAGTGATATGAGGATAAAGACATCCCAGATTTGTAGGCCAAAAGTTTAAGTTTCCTAACTTTAATCATAGGTATATTTTTTTTTTTTTTATTTTGTCCCCTGAGAAGAAATACACATACTGACGTGGAAAAAATTGGTATTGAGCTGTTTTTTCACCAGACATGCAGAAAAGACACATATAACAACATATCCAACATCCCCTGAATCATTGGCGGGAAAAAATTTTATACCAAGATGGCCCGCCAAAATAGGTGACATTGCATATATTAGCTAGATCTTGGCTTCTAAAGTAGATGTGTGATGATTTAAGTCTAAATCTAAATTATCCATGATTTCCTTTATGTTGAAATTCAAATGGCCGCCATTACATATACTTTGTTTTATCTCAACTTCAGAACAAGGAAAAGAGGATAAAGAAACAAACAAATAAATTATCTCTAAATAAAATATATATAAGCGAATAATAAAAATGAGAGAAGAAATAATTATAAATGAATAATATAAATAATATGAATAAATAAAAGATATAAATAAATAAAGAGAAATTTTGTAAAAGGGAACGGGTACAAAAGACGTACATGAATTATGTAATAGGAAGTCCTCTTGAGGGTTGTTTTCCACACGCCAAATGTCTTATTTCTCCCAATTTCTGGATCATTCGTGTATATTTCTTTAACACTCCAGTTTCCATTTCTTCGGTACTTGGATATGTTTGTAAAAATAGAAAAAGATATATGGCCTATTGATTTATGACCATTTCTGGCAATACGTACATGTGTAGGCCTTTATGATTAATCATGGTTATGTGAACAGTATACGAAAACTGCATTAGTATTATAATATTGTATATTATTAGTATTATATTGAGCGGTCGTCGTATTGCCGTCAGTATGGTTCTCTTGTGCCAGTTGGGCGAATGCATCTATACGTTCAAAGTAACAGAAAACCCAAGTCATTCTTTTGAATAGACTAAAGGATAACTAAAACTCTACTACTATTGGGAATGAGAAACCCTTTTCGGGATATTATTGCTTTTAAAAAACCTCATATATATGCGACGTTTGACCGAACCTCCTTGCAGGAGATCATGCAAAGGAAAGTAAGTTCAGTGAGAAGACATTTTAGGTAATGGCAGCGAATGGCAGCCATTTTGGTGGCCATTTGGATTTTTAGTACGGCGAAAACACAAAGATTTAGATTTAAATAAAAAAATTCTCTTTGAACCTCAAAACATATTCAAAAAAATGAGATATAGACTAATTATATAAAATGGCTGGCCATTGGATTTTGGGCGTGAAGGAAGAAATCAGTATTTAGATTTGTACATAATGGATTCTTTGACCCCAAAAACATATTCCAAAAAATAAAATCACCAACATTACTTTAAAAGCTGAGATATAGCTAATTTGGCGCCATTCTTGGATCAATTTTTTTTCACACAGGGGGATTAATGGGGATTTGGATAGGGTGTGTATGATGCATTTGTATCTGTGCCCCAAAAATCAGCTCAAAAAATTTTTTCCGGGTCAAAACCCCCAGGGATCACACTATCAACAAATGTGTATATACATGATATTTTTGACTCGTAGTCATGATATTATTAAAAACCACAAAGTTATAGACCGATCAGGCAGTGTGCATAGCGTGGGAAAAAGGCATACGGCGTGAGTGTTATTGGTGTTAAACACCATTTTCGTCGTCTGCTGAATGTAACGTCCCGGCGACGTTAAATGATAAATCGTTATGTTTACCAATAAGGAGCTGATTTGGTTTAAAAATTCGGGTGAGGGCTTTTGTATATAAAAGCCTTACAACCATGCAAAAATATGTTTTGAAAAATCTTGACGGGCGCACTATTTTTCAATGTGCAGTGTCTCTTTAAGCTGAGTGAATCGCAAGTAGTCCAACGCGTCAGTCTACAAAGAACAATTCGCCAAGTCGAAGCGGACATTCTTCTACCTTACCTGAAAGTAACGAAGACATGAGGACAAGGAGATTTGCAAGAACGCAGAGTGATTTAACAAATTAGTGTCAGCAGAAAATGGCGGTAAGAAACCCCGAATCATTGTATTCTTCTGTTCCTTGATCTCTTTAGAAACCGGCCCGTATACGCATACCTCCTCCTTTGGGGCAGTACGCATTTAAGGGGTGGGTGCGGTCCCACTCCATCTCCCCCAATTACACAACGGAGTAAAAAGTTTGTATCGGACATAAAAGCTGCAAAGTTATCAATAGTCAAATTTTGTACACAATAGCCAGATAAACATACTCCAATAGCTGCTGGGAAAAAGTCCTTTCCCAAAGGGGATAAAAGAAATTGACACAATAGTGCGAAAGCAGCAAATCAGTAGAGTGATTATTGATTCTACCATGATTAGGTGCATCCACCATCACATCCATCAGCAGTGAGGTAAGCCTATTCATGTCCATAATAATGTCCATTATATACTGATTCAAAAGATAAGTAGAGGAGGGATTCTTGATTCTAATGTTGTGTGGCTGAGTTCTTGAGGGATCTGCATGATCAGTAGAGGGATGTCACTATCGAACTGGTCCCGGCTTTGTCAGGTGTATGTATATTCTGGATAATTGGCCCCAAAATTGTATGGGCTAAAAATTTGCCTTTTATGTAGATAAAATTGAACATCTGCCTAAAATTTAAGATTTTATCTCATCTATGATAATTCAAATATTTGGAAAGAGCAAAGGGCTGTCTATGGATTTCATAGGCACGCTTCTTGCAATATTTTTATCATGTTGGAGTAAGTCATGGCCAATGACAAAAATTGACAGGAAGTGGTCGATGATTGAGAGTGGTACCACAGGCGGCTTCAAAGAGCGTCATGGAAGGATAAGAGAAGCAACAAACGGGTGTTGCGAAAAAAATGGATCCGAGCTTACATCAAGAAGGAGCATTGACAGTAGGAAGTTCAAATACTTTGAACAGATGTGTATGGAATAATATAGGGAGTGTGGTGAAGTTTATTTTGCAGGTGCAGGTGAGAAGGTAGACGCGGTAGAGCTGATTATAACACCATGCGACAAAAATGTGACCTTTGGTGGGTATGTTGTAGACCTATGTTACTATCATAATACAAATTCATGGTAAGAAATTTAATGTTTCATTACCAATTACAAGCGGTAAGAAATTTCCAGCATAGCAGGTCTTCTTACGATCACAGGCCAATGACAATAAGCACTATCAACGTAGGAAGCTTTCTTTAATAAAAACAAAACTAAAAGAGCAATGGCTAAACTTTGGCGTGCAAATTTGTTTAACATGGCAAAAAAGCAAAACAATAACAAAAAATAAAACATTAAACAAAACATGTGGATAATTTTCACATGATTGCTCAATTAAAAACATGACCCCTGTACAAACGTTGTCTTGGCCCCTCTCCCTAAGGAATCACAGTTCAGGGGTCCCTGTCAGGCTGACAACATATTTAAACACTCACACCTTTGTACTTGAGATGTGTTACAATGACACAATTCAAAAGCATTCAGATAGGGATTAGACATTGTACTTTCAGGCTTGTGAAAGGTGGATTATCCAGGATTATAACTTACAAATAGCAATGGTCTGTGAGGTGATGACTGCAGGTCTTCAAGTCTGACAAAATGCTGGGAGTAATGTCAGCATCCTGGGCTGAGAAGTGAAGCTTACAAGGAAATTAATATTTCTTCCTTTTTTTAAAGAAAAGTAAACCCAAAATTGTTGTCAAATTTGGGGGTGATTACGTAAGAGTCATTCAGATGTGTGAATATTAATTTTCCATGCCATGTTCTACCTTTAAGGGCTTAAGAGAATCTAAACAAGTCTTTCAACTCCAGAATCAGTTCGTGAGCTTTCTTTCTTTGCTGGGTTTCTAAGGTTTAACGGTTTCGGTCATATCCAAATTCGAATGTCTAATTATACAATATATTACAAATTTTAACATTGATGTGATTCCTGGGAGGATAAGCCAGTGGGTTGCATCAGGTTGAATTTGTTTATGCGAACAAAAGCACAGCGTCCCCAGACGCAGTTATGGCTTTCCCACAGTGCTTCTCGTTTTAATTTTCAATGATCACAGAAGTAACGGTTAATTAAGTTAATTAATGCCTACCATAAATATGTAATATGAGAGTGGCAACTGGTAATGAGAGTGACATTGAATGAAGGAGAGGAAATTTGAATGGTGATTCTAATTCATCTGTTTATCAAATGTTATTAAAAAATCTCGAAGGGGAAGGCTGTAAACCATTCATCTTTTTAATTTTCATTTTATTATAGAATTTGTCCTAATTATTTTGTCAGCTCCAGCTTCAATGAGAAAAAGGGCTTTATAGCATTGGTTATCACACCTTCACTAATTCCAATTGAGGTTTTTTGTGCATTTAAGAATTTGAGGGGTGCTCACAAACTCTATTTAGAACTTTCTTTCTTCACATGTTTGCCTAAAGGTTTGACGGTTTTCTGTAATATGTTAACATTTCAGGTTCTATTAATTGGAAGTATTATGACTATTTAATTTTAACAATTGATGGTGATTTCTGCGGTCTTCAGCGAGTGGTCTGTATCAGGGTGAATTTGTATGGCAAGCAAGCGATTACACGCTTAATACATTGTTGATTGCATTAATAATAGTGCGATTTTAAGCCTTTCAAGAAAGAACAGAGAACGTGAGATGTATTCTTACAACTGATTTTGTTGAAAATATACACCTCGTAATAAAAGGCCAACGGTATGGAATTTTTGTTCAAATACGTTCCACATTAGTGCGGCTTTGAATATACGACACGTAGGCGCGGGCGTGATTTACTGTGAATAAGAATTATGGTGTCCTATAGTAGTTTCTGCCGAATGAATGTCTGGCATTGTTGTCGGGATTCATGGATCGTGGGATCTTATACATGTGTAATAAAATCTTAACATTGTGTGAAGATTAAAAATAAACTACCATTGCAAATTTACGATTACGTTTCTTCTCATTATATATATATAACTAAAGAGTCCTAGACTTCCGTGTTTGGATGTGTATTAGGAAAAATGAATTTGGCTTTTGCTTTCGGGTTATTTTATTAAAAGAATATTATAGTTGTGGGCAGCTAGTAACTTCACGGTTTCCACTAAAACCAAAGGAAAAAATATGTTAAATGAGTAATTAATGTACACCATCTGTAATTTGCACGCGATAATACCTTTCAACCACTACCCACATAGTCATAAGTGTCATCAAAATACAAGCTTTGCGTTCTGGTCAAGTTCACCTTTTTTGACAACTGTTCTACATCATTAAATACCCATCCTTACAGCGTACAATATAAAAGCTAAGCTACGCTGGCCCACAAAATTTACACTTAAAATTGCCCCCAATTTCAGGTCTCTATTAAACATGCAAATTCATTTTTACATATCGGGGGAAAGTATTATTCATTAGCGTCAATACAGAAATGCCCGTTGATTCGGTCGAAATACTGCATTATGGCCAATTGCCAATAAACCTTGTTTTTTCACTTGTAACAGGACAGGGTGTCAGCTTTAAACACTTCACATGAGTTACAACGTTTTGATCATTATAAAACGGTTGATACTGCATGGTGACCGCTTGAATATGTCTTGTGCGATTATGTTGCAGCATATTTTCTAAAGCCTTTGCAATGTCAGAATTTATTTTAATACAGTTTCATAAAAAATAAAGAGCACGAGTACACCGTGTGAACAAAGCAGTGATTGTAATTCAGTGGCCAAAATCCAGTCATTTCAGATCCGAATCGAACGGGGGGACTTCTGTATTGAAAAGCTAATTTGAATAATATGTCAAATAATTTACATAAATGGTCCCATAAAGACTTGAAATTGGAGGCGCTTTGGGGGTAAAGTGTTATATATCCCTTAATTTTTAATTCCCTGTTTTAAATATACCGCTTTTTCAAAATCACTAGAGAGACCCCTGCCTTCGTGTTTTACGGGGAAAGTGCTCCTTGCTCTACAACACAAAGACCGATTCTTTTTTTTTTTTTTTTTTTTTTTTTTTTTTTTTTAAAAGTTTAATTTATTTAACTTAAAGATTCCTGGCAGAGATGCACTTTACATGTCAGATCATATAATGTCATATGAGAATCTTTGTGTGATCCCGGGGCAGGGACAGTGCATGCATTAAGCTTGCTATAATAGCAATTTTTAGATCATAGGGGAATCTAGATGTAAAGTTGTTGTTTATAATCGTCACAATGGAGTTTTAATTTCAGAATAGTTTATGAGCAAAATAACTTGGAGAAAATTGACTAGTTCATAAACCTGATTTGATGAAGCTAGGCAAACATTTTAAGTTTGAGGGCTAAACATGCTATGATAAAGCAGGTCACCAAAAACTCATGATTGAACTATAGTTTAGGAGGATGTTTTGGGGACGACTCTTATTTGAAAAAAATAGAGGTGAGTTTGTGGAACATGTGTGCCCAACAAATTCAAACAGCTAGAAATGCAAAAGGAAATTAAAGAAAGGAATAGAATTGGAGACTACAAGCAAACTATTCAAATGCAGATTTAAAATGAGATCCCACAAAAATGCAAGTGGATATAACAGGAAGAGCTAGAAGCTCAACTACAAGTTAGCCCAATTGACACAACAGGCTACTCGTCGGCTTTTCCGCAAGCACGTTGGTTTTGAGACACGGCAAAAAAAAAAAAAAATCCGCCTATGAGGATCACGGACCCAGGTCAACCATCATCGTTACCCCTCACTGCTAAAAGACAATTTTGGTAGTTACTATGGACCCTCTATATAACTCTAGGTATTTAGTACTCTCAATTGTGGTGTCACTTTTCAATCGGTGCCATTTTAAGAGGTGACACAGGGGTCAAACTTAAAAATGCCCCCATCATGTTGACTGTCTGTCAATTATTGTCCGTCTAGTCGATAATTAGTGAGTGAGTATTAAGAATTTCACGACCACTCACACATTGTGTTTATAAAATCTTGGTCATTGTGGTAAAAACAATAACCCTTTTTAAATTCAAAATCATTTAAAACTACACCATAGTAATTCTACAATCATACAAACATTGTTTGATGAAATTAACATATTTAAACCAACAATTGTAAATAAATATCTATCATACCTGATGACCAATCACACCCTCCATTTATAAAAAAAATAACCAATTGAATAACACAATCACATAGAAAAACATAGCTTCACAAGATACACTGATCAAATCTAAATTAAAATTACGGTAACACATCATACCCTGATGACAAAGTTCCATCACCCTCCATGTATTATGAAAAAAATCAACTACAGATACTAATAATCACATCAGAACCCTTTAAAACACAATAAAGCATACATATGAAGCTTAAGGAAATATTTTTACAGATTAAATAGATTGTTCTTATATATATATATAATATATATATATATATTCATCATAGTAACAGTATTTCTTCTTACAAGGTGACTATCTCTGGAATTAGAGTGCTCAATCCATTACAGGAGAGCGTAAAATAAAGACAAAGTATAGACCTCTGGAAATGCAACCGCTACTCTCCTGATTTTTCACACGGCATACCCTCAATTACGATCACAGGGCATCAGATCTTCACAGACGGATGATGAACATATCGTGGTCTTAACCAGAAGACTGTATGTATATTACATGCTATGTGTGTCACGACTGAGGATTCCAGCACTGGTCCGTCTTTCCAAATTAGTCGAGAGTGCTCCAACACTACGAATAGTGGGGCCGTAATATAAAACCTCATAGTAAAAAACAGTATTTCTTACAGGTGACGACCAAAGATATCCACCTGTAAGAATACTGTGTACTATAGATGTGATATTACTCCCCCACTATTCGTAGTTGTTGAGCACTCTCGACTATTTGAAAAGTCCAGACCACTGCTGAATGCCTCAGTACGTGACCCTAGCATGTTAGACATACATGTCTTCTGTTAAGACACGACTGTGAGTCATCAACCGTCTGAAGATCGGATGCCCTGTTATCGTAAGGTGAGGGTATGCCGGGAAACTCAGAGTAGCGGTGCCTTTCCAGAGGTCATACTTTGTATTTATTTACGCTCTCCTTAAGTGGAATTGAGCACTCTTATTCCAAATATAGTCACCTGTAAGAACTACTGTTTCCTATGATGTTATATTACGAACCCCCCCTCTAGTCGTATGGTTTGAGCACTCTCGACTATTTGAAACGTACATACCAGTGCTGGAAGCCTCAGTCGTGACACCATAGCAATGTATCTACATACATGTCTTCTGGTTAAGACACACTATGAGTCATCATCCGTCTGAAGATCGATGCGCCTGTGATCGAAGTTAGGGTATGCCGTGGAAACTCAGATGTAGCGGTTGCCTTTCCAGAGTCTATACTTTTGTAATTATATAGATAATTCTATAATATATATTATATGATATATATGACATCATATGTAATTTGATACATGTCAATAGTATGTTTTATTAACTAATACAGATTATTAACTACTTATACGAGTATTACAAATTATCATAATATTTTAACAAGTACATCCTTAAATACATCATAATAAAAAACCTTAATACAACCTTCAAATTTAAATTACAACCCTCTGTTTTCTAAAAAACGACAAGTTGCCCTTATTAGAGATTCGCCTTTTACGACTGTAAGGGGAAGCGGGCCATTCTAAACCCCTAACCCGCAGGGGCCCCATTTAGTCACCTTTTACAACATGTATAGGGGACGCGGGCCTTCTTAAACCCACCCCGAATCCGCAGGGGGTGTTGTAGTCCATAAGGATTCCAAAAATGATAGTTTGTACAATCTTTGACCATTGTAAACATTTTACCAAATCCAACTATCCTTTAGACTGCTCTACCTCAGACAATATTTGCAAGATTTAAAACTATAAATCAGATTAACTTTTAATGTAGATGACCTTTCTTCCCCATTTTAGTCATTTTTATCCTATACCTCAAAACCAATTGTCGTAGTTGGTACAAATTATACATTATTTGGAATGCTTATGGATTGATGGCAATATGCATACATTTCAACCTGATGGGGCATTTAAAAAGTTTGACCCCTGTGTACATTAATTGGCCTCTATTGAAAAAAGGATACCACAATTTGAGAGTACTACTACCTAGAATTGCTGTAGAGGGTCCAGACTAACTACCAAAGTGCGTCAAAACCTTTTTTGTAGTGGTGGTAAACGGATTCCCTTAAATAATCCCTATGATATTCTGCTCCTGCGCTACCTGGTTCAAAATTTTTCACAGGAACAGAAGTAGACAATTATGTATTTTGAGAGGAAATTGCCAAAATGTTGAAAAAATGCCCTGGACCTTGATGGACCAAGAAATATATTCTTCCATATCCCATTTGACAGAATTAGTGATTATGATAGTTACCGGTGTTTTGTTTTTTCCGATTTATGTGTTTTCGTGTTCTCTACGTATATGACAAGTTTTTTACCTTACATGCACTCACCACTAATTATTGTGAAACAATGTAAATGCATAAATCCAAGGTATTTTTAAATGTTCTGTTGTATTTTTTTGTTTTGTTTTGTTTTTGATCTTTTCGCTTCTCTCCCTCACTCCTCTCCACTCTCTCTCTCTCCCTCTCTCTCTCTCCTCGGCTGCTTACAGAGGTCCTAAGAGAAAATATTTACACGGTGGCGATCAATATCATACCTTAATCACACCTCCTTGACATTTCAATATATTTGTCAACTCTCCACTAATTAATCCTACATTGATTACCTTAGAAATTTACAATACAAGCTAACAACTTAAACTTGAGTGTTGCTAAAAATCTCTCATTCCTTGTTCTATAACAGTTTTGTCTGTGCGCATGTAAGAATTTGTCTTGTGTTCCTATTTTAAGAAAATACCACTTGTACTTCTGACTTGAAGTACGGTCGTGGTCAAGAATAGACCAGAAGGTGCATATTTCCCATGGATCGAATTTGCAGTCAGAGTTTTTCCTTCATGATCTCCCTCAAACCTCTTACAGCCATTATTGAAACAGCGAATTTTGATCACCACTCAATTTTTCAATGTTATAACTAACGTGTCACTGTAGTTCCCCGCCCCCTCAAAACAGAAGGGATGGCTCCTTCTTGTATGACGTCTGTTCTCCTTGAGTAGGTTTCGTGGCCTGGACTTCCCAGACTTGACGAACGTCACCAGTTTTGGCTTCCCGAACAGCTTCCATTACCTCTGGATCTAGACCTCGTCGATGTCACTCTGATCTGCCGTTATACTCAGTGCAAGTAAGATACCTGCCGTTGAGGTTGTGGAGTGTGTGCTCGAATGAAGCGCCAGATGTTTATTCCATTCTGGTTTGTCATAGACGTGACAGACACTTTCGGCAGATGCCTTCCTGAACGACTTGTTGACCACAGGTACGCTATTATGGCCAACCAAATCAGAACCGGGTCCACCTCCGATGCAGCAGATTCGGAGCGGATTCATTTCAGTCATCGGCATTTATCGGCCATAGGCAGTTGCGGGAGGGACTCTAAAGCCGATCGACCACATAAACTTTGGTATGAGAAAGAACCTCACCAGATAAGCGCATTGAAACTCTGGACTATCCCAGGGTAACCTTGACTGGTCGCTTCCCGTCAATCACGATACACCCTCTTGATATAATGTCCGGCGCGACTTTTCGTATCTTTGGGAACATTTCTGGGTTCACCGAACCTCTTTGCTTATCAGGGTAGAACGACGGCGGTCAGCATTAACCGTAATGCCAAACTCGATGGTTGTTTGTTCAGGCTCTCCTGCCAAGCATTGAATCGTCGGTAAACAACGAGTCTGGTCGTGCAAAATTTTTAAATCGTCGACTCGTCAAGATGCTGTCTAAATAGTCAAAACAAGGTTTATTAAGAGGGGGGGATGGTCTGACCTTTGGTAAAAAAAATTTGTTTCCATTTTTTACGAAAATGAGATAAATGCAATGGCTTTTGTGTAATTGATCTAACAAATGCTTTTGATCGATTCGAATCGACATTCCGTTCCCGAGATATGGCTGATCAAAGTGAATCAGTGTACGCGAACTTTGGCCAAAAACGATAGTCTCCTTACTTATCATGTAAAAATTTACATGGGTCTATTTATATCTTTTAAAAGATATATTATTATAAGGCCATTTAAAAGAATAACGGGCACATTTGAAATAGTGCGCCTCAAGATTTTTCAAAATCGATATTTTTTGCATGGTTTAAGGCTTTATATACAAAATCCTCACCCGAAAGATTTTAATCATTTCGGGTCTTAAAAGACAAAGTCAGCTTCCTTATGGGGTAAAACAGAACGATTTTATAAGTTAGCGTCGCCGGGCGACGCTAAATTCAGCAACGACGAAAAGGGCGTTTCAACACAGAACCCGCACTGCGCCGTATGCATGTTTCCCACGCATAAACACACCACACAAGCTCAGGTTTGATCGGTCGTACCTTTTGTGGTTTTAATAATCAGTGAGTACGAGTCCAAAATCTATTCATGTAATATACACATGTTGTTGATAAAAGTTGGCATACAAAGTACCTGGATGTCTTTATCCGCATACAATGTCCCTTACTGTTTTGGGGTATGTTATTTTTATGGGTAAAATTATCTCTGTTCTTCAATTGGCCTGGACTATAATTTGAGAGCAAATATGAAGAATTTCATATTTTGTGAAAATGTGCCAGTTGCCGCTTTAACGCATTATTTTGGCCTCAGTCCGACGTAAATAAACTACTCATATTAATTTTGTCCATAAAATTTAAAGTAATTAATGTACTGGTACGTGATTTTTTTTATGTATTTTATGTTTTCTCACCCTGCTATTTTAGAAAATTATTTTAAAAATTATTACAGGGACAATGGATGCACCGATGTTCGATGATTCTTTCATTAATAATTAGATAATTCAGTAGAAAATGACAACTTTAAAAAAAAATCCATAGTTCCTCAAAAGCGCCCCAATTTTGTCTAAATGTTTCGAGGTCTATACGCTCGTTCGTTAAAATACGCAAACAACCAAAACGAAACCGAACGTAACTGGAGAACGCTCATGCTATGCACGAGAAATTTGGCACACATATTCAGCCCTATTGGGCTAGTGAACCATGAAGTCCCGATTTTCAAAATTGTGGTTCTAAATTCAAATTACGCCTTAAATTCATGTGATTGGTCGATTGCCGGTTGGCAGGCAACGGTATCACAAATCCGGCTTCCATGGTTCACTGCGTATTCACTCCCTGCACATGCCACCCAAATTTCGACCCAGTAGCTTGTTTGAGGTTATTTACTTACACGGTCCGTCTAGAGTTTAGCCAATCAGAGGCCTTACGTGGTTACCATGGCTACCATAGCCAAAATTGACATGATTTTAAAACTTTGTGACCTGGGCTACTATGATGTGTACATTTATATACCACTATGTAGGAACAATTAAGAAAAATCACTTCAAATTCACTGTTTCAGACCCATAAAAACCCCTCCCAATCATACAACATTGTTTAACACTCTCTCGGAACTTTGAAATAAAGGCAGTAATATAGAAATAAATAGACCGAGCTATTCAGTATCAGTATAGAGGGATCCATCTTGGGGCCCTCATGGCATATTTGACATGTCAATCAGCAAAATTTTGGATTGCTTTTCCCAAAAATTTCACGTTTGCCACCCCCCCCAAAAAACATAGCCCGACCCGCCACTAATGTAAAAAAAACCTGTAAACTGAACACTGTCGGTCTTGTAGCTGCTTGTGTATTTGGAACCCGCAACTCATCCGCAAATAATCAATGTTTATGAGTGTTTTACATTATCAAATGCTATCAAATCAAGATAAGCTTGCAATTGAATTTCTAAATTCAAAATAGTTTCGTTAAGATGGTAAATATTGTAGATAGTACGCTACGTATTCGGTATTGTTCAATAGATTCATGAGGCTCGACTGGCCTAAAAAAGGTTCCAATTCTGATTCAAATAGTTGCACGTCTTTAATTATAATACTATTAATAATCATGATAGCTTTGTCACTCCTAGGTAGGAGTGATTACTACTGGTTTGACGCAAGAAATTTTTCCCAGCGGGTTCCCAGCGCTGCATGTGGAGTAGATGGTCCCACATCCTCGGCCCGTCTTCGTATTTAGAGAATCTATTTATTTATTTCGTTATTGGTAGTACATTTTTTAAAACATTGGTCTTGCAACAATGTACCGGTATATAAAAAAAATTAAAAAAGAAAATCTTAAAAATCAATCATGGGCTTTACCTAGGCCTTGCCTGGCACAAATCGGTCCAGCCCTGAATCGATCCTAATTTTCTTACCGCGCAGTATTACCACTGCGCGTGAAAGGGTTGACCAGAGAGATATGTTAGACTTCGATTTAATTTTTTTAAAATGGTGGCAACTTTCCTTAGTGATGGAGTTCAATAGGATTAAAAAATAGGAATAGTTTTACTTTCTAAATAGCAACTTCAAAATGTGACCCTCCTGTACCACTGACATGACCCATCCTAACTACATGCTTTGCTCTACTCCATAGTAGAGTCCCCTCCCCCCCCCCCCCTCTCTCTCTCCCTCCCTCCCTCTCCCTGGTGGTGACAGTACTGCTTACTTGATTGACCAGTCGCCTGCCAAATGCTCTTCTGTTCACCAATGTAATTAGAGGGCGTCGGACAACATGAACCTTGACGACGGGCAATATCGTCTTTCCTCATAAGTTTGGTTGGTATTCAATTCATCCTCACAGAAGAATAACCCACACGGGTGACCATTTATCAGATTCAAAAGAGGCCCGCGCCTATCCAAAATTATTAGTTGGTAACGCATTAATTTGTATTGACTAGAGATTACTATTTTGTGAGTGTGCATCAAACGCGAAGTTTGGTCGGATTCATGGTCATTAAAGGCTGGGGTACGAAGCATGTTTTTATGAGAAAACAAGTTTCTCTAAATTTGTAATTTCGCACTTTGATTGGTTGTATAACACCTAGTACCGAGAAGTGTTTAACTTTTGTTAGACAAATGCGTAGAAAGGAAAAACCAAACATAGCGTTTAATTTCTATGCTGTTCTAATCGGCCCTATAAGAAGCAGGCTTGAATTTCTGTCGTTGCACGACAGAAAAAAAAAACATCTTTTAATACATAAGACATGTTTATTGGCTTATTTCACCTTCAGTTGGAATAAATACATTGGGGTAACCCTTCTAAATACGGAAAAAAACTGGGGGAGGTCGCATTTGTTTCTGAAACGTCACGTCCTCGTGTCTCTT
Source organism: Ophioderma brevispina (assembly GCA_023653785.1). Lineage (NCBI taxonomy): Eukaryota > Metazoa > Echinodermata > Ophiuroidea > Amphilepidida > Ophiodermatidae > Ophioderma > Ophioderma brevispina. The sequence goes on along the minus strand of JAMKCH010027456.1, from coordinate 6,079 downwards.
TGGTCAAATTGTAATCTTCTCTCCCCCTGTACTAAAAAAAACTTTCTTATAGCCTTACGGCCAAATCCAATACGACGTTTGTCCCTTTTCTGTAAACAACTCCTTCGTGAAAAGAACTTAGAACATTGAACGATGCCACAATAACCACTTTGTATACAAAACACAAGGGGCTTAAAAATGTATTAGATCGCATACTTTTAGTTCGGTAAATTTGTAATCTGATAAATATATCAGAGTCAAAATATTTAAGTTTGTAATGTTATCCAGATCTCTTCCTGCTTTATCTTACGTATTAATAGGTCGGTGTAAAAACATAACTATCAAAACTTTGGAACTTATCATTTTATAATACTTGAAGTATTCAATTCAAAAATTAAAAGTGTGACATTCAAAATTTCGCCGATGCCTTTAGTTATATCTTTTATTTTTTTACCATTGCTTACCAAAATATGAATAACCTGCTCCCATTCCATTCTTGTCTTCGTTCGCGGTTGTCTTGCTAGCATTTACGATGGCTTTGCATGCATACTTAGCTGAAGAATGAACACGATTTATGATATCTGACTTATACTGATGTTAACTTTTATTAACTTAATTAAGGAAGGTTTTAAAACTCACCACCGGTTGCTCGCTGGTTCCCGTCCGGCCCGGTCCTTTGTGGTGTTGGATCTGGTTTTCTATTGTTCTAAACAATAACCAACGGTTTCAACCGCTATTAGTCTTGTCAACTAGCGGAGTTTTGAATGCTACCCTCTTAAAAACGCAAAGCCCTGACATACGTCCAGTCCGCAGCGAGTGATTGGCTTGGCGCAATACGGATTTTGACCAAGATCAAGTGTACCATGGCTCACGAGCCAGAATCGCTCGTGCGACTGGAAGTATATCATGGCTTTAACTACAACAAAACAAAACCTTTAAACATCTTAAAATATTTTTAACTTTTAATGAAAGCCTTTGTATGCCTGTAAGTTCCCTAGATATATCATAATGATCATTAAAATCGATTCATGTATTTAATTGGAATTTCTATTTCATACCAGGATAATGTCTACAAAATCAGATTTCGTTGCTGTCTGCAAAACGTTGCCAAGTTGCTTCCAAAAGCTGGTAGATTCCGGTTGGGTTTTGTGTGCCAAGATCGACACATCCTTGCTGTTGTTCTTCAGTATCTGATTCGCCTGTAGTGGGACAGTCATCATCAGACCAAAGGAGAAAATAGTTTAGGTGCATATGTACAGGGTTTGGATTACTTGTTCTGGTTTGTTGTTGTTCTTTTTTACTCCCTCTATGCACCACCCCGCCAATGATAATAATAAAACAAAGAAGATATGAAAATGCATCATTCTTTTTTTTCGAGTCTCTCCAAATCTATTTCATTTGTCTACAGAAATGTCTTTAATTTATTGGACGTGTCCGGCAAAAATCGCACAATTCATTATCCCCCAATACCTGAGACCCGTATCTCAACCTGTCTTGACTTTATACGTCCTAGTGATGTCATGATGGAATATTTTGTACTTAATGGTTGTACGAATAAAAAAACCGATAGTCTACAGCTTCCTTTAATGCGCTTTATAAAAGCCCGTTTATTATCATTATTATAAGCCCTTTCGTTGTTGTTACCTACATATTCGGGTCGATAAGGGTTAAAACAGACTATCTTGCGTTCTGTGATTTTTTTTCTAAACGGTACCTCTGCGTTACACGTACTGAGATCAGCGAGGTCATCTTAATCAGCAATTTTGAGCATTGCTTTTCTTAAAATTCGACGCTATTCCATGAGTCGTCAAAAGGATACAGTAGATTTCCACAGATCTTCATCTTGAAGATTTTGCTCTTCACGTAACTCTGCGAGGAACTGTATGAAATAGAAGTTCCTAGAATAACATAACATTTGGCCGGGTTTAGACCCACAAATCATGGTTAGCGTCCCCCTTTCGCTTCAATTTATTGTTTTATTTTTCTCTTTTATCATTTCAATTCATAACTTTATAATAACACATGATGCTTCCGAATTGAAGAATGCTTCCAACAGGTTTGTCAATGTAATTACAGAGGCCTTTAATAAAGAGATTTCGTGATCACAGAGGTGTTAACTGATAAAACTAGCAGTGTATGTTAAATGGTAAAACTAGGGAGATTTTTTCACCTATTTTGATACAAAAAAATAACAAAAAACTACCCCTCCCTGTTTTTTTTTTCAAAAACCCGCCGCATTTTTTAAAACTTGGCCTTAGGAATAAGATTGACGATTATAAGATAACATGGACATAACTTACCGGTAAATGTGAATAAACGTAGCCAAAACAGTACATGCTTTGATATATCTCGACCTAACTCCCACACGTGTGTCCCCCACCCCCCCCCCCCCCCCCCCCCCCACCCATGAAACTGAAGTCTGGACATCATTGTACCCCTTTATTTAAGTATGAAAATGAATGTCAGTATCAGTTTATCCTTTTTCAACGAAAACAAAATCCTTCTAATCCCTTTTCAAATGTCTGAGTTACAGCCATTATAGGAAAATGACCTTTTTCCGGACTTTGTCCATTGACAAACGGCTAGGGTTATAACCATAACACATAGCCGGTAAAAGACTAAATTTAAACAAAGGAAATTTAAGACAAAGAAAATCACAAATTTAGAGTTATTCATTGGTTTGATTTTTTATGTTATCAAGAGTATTTTCTATTACGTTGGAGTGAAGAAAATCAACTCCATTATAAGGGTTATTTTTAGGGTCTGAAGACGGAGAGGCCGAGGTCGTACGTGGTCATGGGAAACCTATTGACAATACACACATCAAGTGCCTACCATCGGTTTAGGTTGGTTTTTGTCTATATTGCTGCAATTCTATTTGCTATGTTGGAAAAGCTTGAAAGCCCATCGTCTGAGCAATGGTTCATTTTCACTGTGGCGACGAGGTATGAATGTCAAAGTCAAGACGATGGCGGCCAAGCCTCTTTACAAAACAATATCAAATCAACCAAAAGTGAATAAAAGATTACAGCACTCACAGGACACCTAACCCCATTCTCGTTTAGGCGCTTTGATATGGGTCGGTCATGGGTGTTCCCGAGACCCACATACGACCTCGTTCGCCCTCGTTCGTTATTTCATTACCAAAAAAAGCAGCAAGAAAACCCCTAAGAGTTGGAGTGATTTTCAGCCTCCAACGTTTCGGAATAAGAAAATAATGCTTATAACATATAAAAAAAAAATCAGGGATCACGAAAGAGATCTTGCGTATGACATGTCTTACACATTTCCCGTATACTTTGACCCACAGGCAAGGCGCAAATGTTAGGATTCCCGCAAGTACTCAGACGCTGGAGTCGAGCCTTAAGTAGGGACAGTTGGTTAGGACATTCGATTCATGCAATCTTATGTCGGGCTTTCGTATTGATGGACCAGACCATAGCTGGAGTTCGGCATTCTTAGGACATGTTATAACTCACTACCTAAGATATCATTTCAAGAATTGCCCTGGTTTGCCATTTGGTTCTTACCGAAACAATATAAAGGTCCTTTGTCTTGCGGTACCAACATTGTAAGCTACAATCATTTTTAACATTTGACTATAGTACTAAATACACCATTCAAAAAATCGTTAGAAGTACCGTCTTCAATTGGTTTTATGAGGGGATTCTGAATCGGGTCCCAAGCAAGTTTGGTCTCACAATTGATTGTACGTGAGAAACAATGACAACGTAAAAATTTGGGAATTTCTTGGCCGCCACCGCATGAGGTAAAGGTGTCAAAGATTAAGTTGCAACGCGGTAGTTTTGACCACCACCCAGCTCCAGGAGCAGGTCTCCTCCACTAAACCTCAAAGGGCAGCTATTATTGTTTAGTATCGTTTTTTGGACTGAAAATTTTTCCCTCTACCCTTGAAAAAATAACGCCAATTTATATTATTTTAAAAGAAGCAGTAGCCGAGGGTTCGAAACCCAGAGGACCACGTATCATGCGGTTCAACTACCTAAACACACAAGACTAGCGAGGATTGGTGTGCCAGATTAGCAATATAATCTTGATTGATAACATGGTTACGGGAATAATCGCATAATGCTATTGTGGTCAGCACTCAAAATAATGAAATAGATCCGCTCTGGAACGGTTGCCATGTGCACAGCACATGCTCCTTAGATGAGTGTGGTCAAATCTCCACTTGCAATTAGTCTTTTCCCCACTATGGTAAAGATTTCAAAAAGAGTGAGGCTTCAATTAAATTTTTAGGTCTGTCATTCACCGTGAACGAGGTAAGAGGGAATTATTTTAATGGCCCCAAAGATAAAGAGGTGTATGGTACCTCATACAATTGTACAGTTAATGAGATAATCAATAACTGTTGACATAAGATAGCGTGGCTGTTTCAAAGAAGTATCAGGATGGAAACACAATTATTATTAACAGTGTTATTTGAACATAACTTAGCCTTTGACACTCCCAATATCGTTCCTATAAAAGATTGGAGAACTTAATGAATCTTATCTATGACACATAACACAAACTAAGTTTTTATTGGCCATCAAAAGGGCAAACCGTGTTTAAGAGATGCGCAAAAGCGGATGTGACATCCCCAGCCAACCATTGCAATAGCCATTCTATCATTAACCAGACATGAATGCATCAGCTTTCGCAAGCCGATTCTTAGAGTAATTTGTTACCATGGGCCACCTAGATATGTTGTGTGTAATGGCGCCAAAGGCCATTTCTGAATGGCGGATTGAACCCCATATCAATATAACCCTCATAACATATGCAAGAAGTTCTCACTTAATTTGAACTATTACTTTGATGAATCTACCTTCCAAGCCGAGGTCGCCTTTAGGAGATCGATTTGAATGGCGCTAACAAAAGCTTTTTCGGCGCTCTCCATCTGCTTCATTTCTTCAAAGACAGACCTAAAATAATATTGGTTCATAGGCGTGTTTGTCTGGTTGAACAAAATTTTATGCAAAAGAAAAACATTAAATTGTGAAGCGTGAAGCGAGATAATTCACCTTCGTCATGTAATACACTTACCTCCAATCTTAGGAAAAAATAACTTATTTTCAATACAATACCTGGAGAGGTGGGGTGTAGTCGGGGTTACTGACTGAGAAGAAAGGTGGAAAAAATTTAACATACCCATCCCTTACCGCACAGTCGGAGATTATCGCCCGAAATCATGCCAGTACCATTGACCAGTCTTATACTCTCATAAGGAAGCTATTCAATATTTTTACTTAAAAGCCCACAAACTCTGGATGTTTATGATTCAAATCTCCAACTCTAAAATACAATAGAAATCATAAACTAAATTTTGTTCCTGGAGTGGGATCGAACCCACGACCTTGAGCTAACAGACGCCAGGGCCCCCACAGACACACCGCCCACGCAATCCGAAACCGGAAGGGAAGGCGTTCTTTGTAATACTTCAATATAAACATTAACGGAATAAAGCCGCACCCATAATAATGAATAGCGGCCCATCGAGACGAGTTGAAAAATATACGATCATGGACGCATTTGATTCGGGCAAACCCAAACCAAAATCTCCAAGAAAGAATATCTCCCTGCTCCCACTTTGTTTTTTTTACTGGTTCTGTCTTGGTTGCTTGTGTTTATATATGGTTTGTCTTATCTGTGTTTTGTCGGGTTTGCCTTGTGATGATATCCTGATAGGATTCGTAAACGTCAGGCAACAATTACAATATGTTTAACGGCACTATCAGTGATTTGCTACATCAGAAAATTGGAAAAAATCATCAAAAATCAGAATTTTGATACTGAACAAGGTCGTACGGTACCTAACAAATCCTGCACTGATAGTGCCTGAAGAGATCAATAAGTACAAAATCGGAGATATTTTAGTCATTAGTGTCCGCACGGACACTTACTACCAAAACGTAATGAATGGAGAGTCATATCTTTGAACACTGCCATTTCTTCCTTTTCTGTCGATTTCTTGAGTTGTAAAAGTAACTTATGTGGATTATACAGATATATCATTCACTTTCAGCTATTCTGCACATTTTCTAGACGAGTCGTTTTGGGTCAAAAATGGTCACTACTCGGACTGTGCTCAGATCTG
>JAMKCH010027455.1:0-19669 GCA_023653785.1 Ophioderma brevispina | reverse complement strand
TGAGAGACCTGCTATAAGGGCGAACAGAAGGTCTAATCAACCAAGTGTAAAATTTCGCAGATTTATATTGGAAATGCATTTAATTTTTATAAATGCTTCATCCTACATCGACCCCATACCTCGCTACGAAAGCGGCCTTTCCTCCCCCCAATACGGCACTCGGATGATTTATGTGCATATAGGCATGTATACTCATACTTCAGATTTCACTGAGATACAAACTATATATTTTGGCGATCTTTACTATCACAACTGGCAACGCCGCCAAGTGAGATCGCCAGGGTGCCATTCAGTTTGGCATCAGATGGTTTCTTGGTGGCACTTAACGCATAAGGGCGATTTTCATGAAAACGTTTGCATTTCCACTGAAATTTTTGGTTCTTTGGGTTAATAAGTCTTTTCAACATGCTTAATTGGAAGAAACAGTACTTTTTTAATAGGGGCCGTTGAGCTGCATTTTGGGCATCTTATAGTTTGCCATGCTTTCCGTTTTCTTTTCTATGTGCTATTTGAGCCTTCAAACATCGAAAATAGGAGAAAATTATTGTCCCGAAACACAACAACAAAATTATAAAAAAAATTAAAAAATACTACACTTGAATTCTTCCGAATATCAATGTTTTCTTGGTTGTGAAACATGTGTAGAAATTATGTAATGAATGTTTTCCCTTGTATTCTCACTTTTCTTTAAATTTTGAAATACAAACATAATGGCCGTGAACCTTGTTTATTACGTTCTCCTTCACAAAGCAGACTTTCCTACGTTTGGTAAAACTTCTAAAATATTGCTTAATGCATCTTATTTCAAGTAACATAATGCGGCAGTTGGAAATAGTGTTTTCTTCAGCTCACAATGACTATAAAAGTTAAGAATGTTGAACTTCGTAAAAAATGCTGACCTTTTAAGGAAGTGTATACGTTATCCACATTTCATTCAGAACCAAACAAGCTATTTAAATATTGATCAAGAGTGGCATAGATACTTATATTTCCGACCACAAAAATATATAAACTTTTCAATCAGATAATCTTTAGTCCATGGGAGAATGTGAAAAATTGTCAAAATGTTTTACTACGTTATTGTGGATTCGTTTATCGTTTATTACGTTGAGTGCGTTTTAGTTAACATCATCGACTATAATTGGCCATACACTGGATATGGTGTCCAATTAAATGTAATCTTAAGAAAGAATAAATTAGTAAAAGTTATCTACTATTTAGGGAGGAATGAGGATCGTTTTATTAGATCAATTCTACTTTTCATTCATACTTCATACTAAATAACGTAATAAACTAAACAATTTGGACATATTTCCTTTGAGTTTCAATTAGCTACTCAAAACTTTAACTTCGTATAAATAATTGTTCCCAACAACTCTCGTGATAATGTTAACAGGTTGTTACATTTTGTTGATTTAACATTTTGATAACGTAATAACCCCTATTCTTTTGCTGTACAAAATGTGTGTGTACATACTGTGCAGAAACGTAAGAAGTGTTGTTGACAATATATTTGTCTCCGTAATAGGTATTGAATACTTAAATGTTTAAAACTAAACCTACATTTTGAAACAATTTTTTTGGGTGTGTCTTACCGTCAAAAGCAACCGTTTTCATGAAAATCAATCGACCATAATTCATATTTTGGAGCGCTGTTAGTGATCAAATTGCTTTGTAAAAAATACATACATTCTTTGATCAATTGTAAATCTAGCATTATCTTGTTTATTTTCTTTCGGAAATATTTTCGTTGTGGAGAAAAAAAACGCGAATTTTGATCAAATCCATATCTTCAGCAACCCACATCTGATTAACAATCAACAAACACCCCGCTGTAGCTTGTCATCAGAACTTTCCAAAAACTCACACTCTGAGGGCCTGTAACCAGTCGCAACGGTCCGATTTACACATTTCGTTAGTCACCGTTAGTCAACTTAAATGCCTGAACTCATCAAAGTGGTGCCAGCGCGTGTCTATGTTTTTATCATGCGTTTCCAATTGAAAGGTGCTCGAAAAACTTGCTCATTTTGTGAGATGACTTATCAAGGTATCTCACACGATAGCTACACCGACATCTCATTTTTCGATTTCCGTTTTAGAATGTTCTAGGGCAATTGGCTGCAACAACATTTGTAGTGGAATGACAGTGGGATTAGCATTATTTTGAATTAAATTGATTGATTTCTGTAGAATGGTTTTTTGTTCATCTACGCCCCACTCACACACCGTTCAGTCAACTGAACTAATAGGTAACTGAACTGCCTACGTGCCAAGCGAGTCCATACCTTGACAGTATATGTACACTGCTATGTAATTTCGCTAGATTTTTTTTGTTAAAAAGCCTTTTACCAAACTTACGACAGTTTTGACAATTTTGGGATGTAAGACCTCAACCAACCATGTTTCCATTTTTTGCCAAACAATTACGTTGGTAAAATCCAAGATTCCCGCCAAAATAGGCAAAAGCCATTCAAGTAACTAAAATCCACACATATTCACCCTTAAAAAATCACCAGAGTGTGATTTAAACAACTTATAATTATAATAATATGGCATTATTGGGTTAATGAAATCTCAATATAAAACTGTTTTGTGTGCAATACGGTGCTTCACTTCAAATGCGGCCATATGGCTGTACAAAATCAGTAAAATATATGATTTGCGCAAAATTCATATATGGTGTCCCTGTGCAATAGTCTTGAGTGAATTTTAAGCCAACTAAAATATGACCTTGTAATACCTAATTCAATTATCTATTTTAATTCTTGTATTTCTGTCAAATCAAAGATGGCCGCCATCAATCAAATTAGCACATTGCTTCAAAACAGCAAAGAAGATCAGTTAAAATAATACAATTGGAGCAAAAAATCATTTAACAAAGATGTATTCCATTTTCAAAAGCACTAAAGAAGGAGCAATCTTGACATCCAATATGGATGCCACATCCTATCTCTAGAGGAAGATCTGAGAATCACCGCAAAAAAGGAAGGGAAGCTCAGCTTTGCGTTTTCTTTCTTGTGGTGAGTTCCCGTTAACCCAAGGAAGGGGTGTCCGCTCCGTATTTTTTTCAAATTGTGGAATAACTGCAGTTTTAAGGTAGGACGTTTAGGGATGGGCTGCCCACTGCTACATAATTGTTAAAGTTGAATGACTTGATATGTAACTTTATTTGCGTTTGTCATTGGCAAACCATACAAAGTTAATAATTTCAGTCATATGTAACTGCCTGCTGCTAATAGGTGGTCTAACAGCAACACGATTACTTAGCCTAACTCCGGCACCTAATAACATTGCTGGATTTCTGTCCAATTAGGATGAATGTATCTTTTGTCCCATGTGTTTTATATATGGGACACATGGATACACTTTCGACTTGCCATACCAATGCTTCCAGTTGATGGGCACTCTGGAATGGACATGCAGAGGGTAGGTAATAGTGGCAATGTCTATCACATGATAATAATAATTGTGTTTTGAAAAGTCGTCAAGAATTCTTTATTAGTGAGAGGGCCATATTCCACACGGTGCATTAGCACAGCGTCCATTTTAATTTAGCATGGTACTGGAAATCGAAGTTGCATTACCTTCAAGGTGAGTAAAAAAACTTGAACATGATTTTGTCCGCAATTTGAATTTCTATTAAAATATATCTAACGTATGTGGTACCATCTTAAACTTAGATCATTATCTTTAATTTTCTCTTCTGCAAAGGTCATGACATCGGTTAGGGTTACCGAGCTGCGTCGTTTTAATCAGTAGTCAGTTTTTGCGCTGTCCACGGATCTACATGTGAGTCATAAAACCACTACTTCAGGAGGATTTTTTCTTCAAAGTTAACCGTTTGTTCTTTGCTTCAATGTTTGCTTTTGGTTGTTTACAGAGAAAACAGGCTACCGAAGATTTTTATTTTGTGTCTTTCGGACATTATATTTGGGTTCAAAACTATGTCAATTTTGCGGAGGAACCTAAAAATTCAGTTTGCCGATTTTAGCCATACAATGCGGAGGACTGACACCGACGTATCCATAACACTTATAGCAAACGACATTTCAACACATGCCAATTTCAAGATGTATCGATTTCATTTTCTTCTCGACAAAACATATCAGTTTGATAAATGGTCATTGTGTAACATACTTATCACTCAAAATATCTTCCAAAAATTAAATTACCATGTTCAATCATAAAGAGTCAGTATTTTGAAATCACCCCCACCCCATATCCATGCCTCCGTTAATGAACGTAATGAACACTCAGAGATTTTTTTGTTTTAAGCAATCTCTAAGGGTAATTATTTTGTGCACAAATAGTATACTCAAGTGTCCATAACGTGCAAAAAAACTAAAGCTGAAGTTTTCTCAAATAATCGGAATTTAAACTTTAAAATTCATATCGCTCTGCTGTTTTTTCAAGCGGAATACAAACTTTTTCTATGGTTGCCCCAAGTTTCGTAGTAGGTTAAAACCATGAAATCTTGCTGAAACCAAAAAAAAGTAAACTGTGGTCTTTACACCAGCTATCTTGATTTGGGAAATTGAACATTTTTTACTTAGGCATTATCTTTTGTAATCTCTGGGGTATTATTTTTATAATCCTCCAATTAAAACTCTACCACCTTCTATTGTTTAACATAATTTGGTGTTAAATGTCTGTACTCAATTAAATCACTGGCCCTTTTTTGAAGACCATGTTACTCTTGTAAACGATGCATCTTTTTGTTTGGCTCAAAATCGCCAGACAGGATTTTTAGTTGGTGTCTTTCGGACTGTGGGTCAGAAACGATGTCAATTTCGGAGAGACCTAAAAATTTCAGTGTGGCCGATTTAGCCATACAATGCATAGAGACTGACACCGACGTATACCATAAACACATTATAGGCAAAGACAATCAACATGCAAATTTAGATGGTCTCGATTTCTTCTCGACAAAACATATCAGTTTGAATAAACTGGTCTATTGTGTAACATAATTATCACTAAAATTCTTCCAAACTTAATTAACCATTGTTCATCGATAAATATTCATTTATTGAAACTCACCCCATATCAATTCTCAGTTCATGACGTAATGAACACTCAGAAGATTTTGTTTAACATCTCAAGGTAATTATTTTTGCACAAAATAGTATACTCAGTTCCATAAATTGCAAAAAACTAAAGCTGAAGTTTTTTCTGCAAATAAATCCGGAATTAAACTTTAAAATTCAATATCGCACTGCTGTTTTTTCAAGCGGAATACAACTTTCTATGGTTGCTCCAGTTTTCGTTGTAGGTTCAAACCATGAAATCTTGCTGACCAAAGTAAACTGTGGTCTTACACCAGCTATCTTGAAATTTCTTACTTGGGAAATTGAACATTTTTTACTTAGCATTTGTCTTTTGTAATGCTCGTGGGGGTCTTATTTTTATATCCTCCATTACTCTACCACACCTTCTAATTGTTTAACAATAATTTGGTTTAAGAATTTCTGTATCAATTAAATCACTGCTGAAGACCATGTTTACTCTTTTGTAAGTGATGCATCTTTGTTTGGCTGCTCAAAACGGCCAGACAGGAGTTTTAAGTCCCTCCTCAAAAGATGCGTACTTCTTCCTCCCAAGTCCAGATGCAACAATAAAACGTTTTCTGAAGCCCTGTCTATCCTTCTTTATAACCATAGCAAACATTTGAGCAAAAACCCTTCTTAACTAGTTTAATTATTTTTTATTCTGAAAATGTAGGGTTTTTTTTTACTCACACTGTACATTGAATGACGACGTTCGCCGAGCAAATCATTGGTCCAGAGAAAATCGGAGCTATCTATTGACTTCAGATTGAATAAATTGACCTCTTAAACGTTCTAGGTCCTCATCACTCATAAGATCATTTCAAAAATTAACTTATACAGGGTTGCATTAGGGGACATTACGCCATACAACCCTTATTTTAAGGTGTTGGTACAAATTTATATTTCTTGATGCTTTAAAAGGGTTCATCATGGTCTTAGGTTGGAATCTGTTACTGAAGAATTTGACCTCGTTTTAAATCTTGTGCAACCCCTGCTTGGTAAATTTAGCAGTTTCTTGAAGAGGGATGAATCATATCATAACGATTGTACAGACATCGTGGACAACCTTTTGAGGTTTAAGTATTGTCTATATTTGTGAACCAAAATATTCACGCACGTCCTTGAAAAAGTTTTACAAATAAAACTAACCATTATTACTACTTTTTATACCTTTAATACCCCACTTTATGACATAAACATAGCTACCCTTTCATTTTGGGGAGTCTTTTGCTTAGTTGGGGGCCAGCTGTGCATTCGAATGGGAATCCGTGGTTAGGGGAAAAGCTGACTACTTGATTCAAAAGACTGAGCTCGTCCTATACTTAACCGATCGGAATTATCTTGCAGCAAAATAAAGATAATGAAATAACCATTCCGATTGTATCACATTTTGAAATATAGTTATTAAAATTCAAAATGGCAGACACATCATCGGTCATTTTAATTTACCACTCCCCCTGTATAACTTAAAAGGTCATTTTTTATCTCTCTTTGTATCGGGAATAATTACACATATGTAAAATCTACTGTTTTTCGCTTCTTTTCACTGGATTGCAATACGCAATTGTTTGACAAGCTATTACTACAAGTCATAAACTAACAGAGCAAGCTATAAAACAGAACTAAAATTTGACTATGATTGCTAAATTAAGATATATCATAAACGTCCTCGGGAAACATAAATAAGTACAGGGGAAATATTTTATTGGTATAATTGTACTCAAATCAATCCAACATTTTATGGATTAAAAGGCATAGTTTTGCCTACCTGCATGGGCTAACAACTTTACGGTTAGAACTAACATGGAAATACTTTCAACATAATGTTTTAAAAACAAATTCTTGACAAGCTGCAGATTTTATCTTTCAAATTGCTTTTATATGACATAAGACTGCAGAAGTTTTGGCCAGAGAAAATAGAGATAATTTTACAACCGCGCTTGTAAAATTGTAACTTGAAAAAAAAAGTTTTTGCTATAGATGCAGTACACACTCCCTTTCACGTCAAAACTGTATTCCATGTCAGTGCTCTTGTTCGCCGGTATTGCATATAATCGATTGAAATTCCTTTACATACAGAATCAAAGATTTCTCGTTTTTTTCAAATTGTCAAAATTTAATTAAAACTATATAATAATATTTCTGCTCCACAGAATCGTTGAAACCGGTCTTATTGGCGTTCAGTTTTCAATGAGTATACACTGAAGTAAAATCTCAATAGCAATTTGAAATGGTAATTTAAACAAAATCATCTTGAACTATTAAGGTTTGTCTATTTCTTATGGTCATTTTCTTTGACGTGTCTCTCTCATGGTTTTACAGTGTCCCCTTTGAAAACGTCCAAATTCGTATACAATCTTCTCTCAAAGCAGATAGTGAACAGGCTCTTTTAATCTTTTTTTTTTAAATATGAACCAGAAAAGTTATTTTTCCACATTGCCCAAAAAATAATTCCCATTTGAGAATTTTATTCACAATTTTTACCATTGTTAATCAGTACTAGATGAGAGCAAATCAACTAATTTTTAATTCCTCTCTGCACCATCCATTGCCCTTGCCGATACTAATATTCTACCGCACTATCTCAACCACTGCAATCCAGTTCAAATGAATTGAACGTTATTTTCGGGTACCACGCGATGCATTTTTTGGGTATGCCCGAATCTTTAAACAGAGACCGGTTGGTATTTTGCCTTTGTAAACATGTTCGAATATTGACTTCCCTAATTTTATTTATGTTCCTCTTGTTGGATTTTTCTACACTTTTGATACATATTCTGTACAATTTGGGAGATGATAACATAAAAATTGTTTTGGACCAGGATTATGGCTCAAATGGCAACCATATTTTTTCCCAAATCTACACCTTACAAAGAAACAAAATCAAGTGAAAAATTGCTTTTTAACAAAAAAATCTAGCGAAAGCTTCTTTATCAACAAAGCAGGATGCGTACGTAATACTAATCACGTGTTTCGCAAAGCGTACGTGGACTTCAGATGCGATAACCTCCCACTTGCCCTATTCAATCTGGCGATATATGGGTACCGCCACTCGAAAATCGTGTTTGTGTTCGTTGTGATTTAAATGCTATAGAATACTAAATACCAGTTTTCTTCTGGGTGTGCCCAGATTTTTGTTTTTTTTTAAAATCCCCCCACCCCATGGGATCTTAGAGTTAAGCTTCTTCCTCGCTATTACCACAATACCCTACTCATATTACATTCAAACAATACTGACCAGTAAAAAAAGAATTCAACAAAGTGTTGGTAATTTATCTATTTAGCTCTTAAAATCAGAATGAATATGGATTTATTTGTTCACCATCCTCTGTAAGGTATAATTTACTGTTAATATGTGATGATGTATGAATTTGGGCCAAGGCCTATGTCAATAACTTGAAATTGAAATCGTGTTTTTTGCAGTAACATAAGCTTGTCCATATCTAATATACTACGCTCAATCGCTCAAGAAGAGGTCTTGCATAGAAGAAAATCAACAACTTTGTTTAAATTCCGGATCCTGAATTTTGTATACACGGTATCCTATCCTATGGCACTGTTATCGGTGCATAATGTTTACTCCTGCATGCCAACGAAAAATCCGCCTCATCTCAAACTTTGTGAATTAGCTTTAGAGGGTTACTATCTTTAGTTCTAGATGACTATTTTTAATTACTACACAAAAAAAATTTTCGAAATCTCTCTGAGTCAGCCTTTACTGTTAAAACCCTATCGGTACAGTGAAAAAAAGGAACAGATATAAGCACTACGCCGAGACCTTTAAAATTTTATGTTTTCCTTGAATAGCACACTCAACCATATGCCCACAGAATTTTAAGCATATGCAAACTATGTTTTATTTTTTAATTTTGAATTAATACCATAGATATTGTCACAATTAAATTCGTTCCATTTTGTATTTGTTTCACCACCCTGTGAATCCCAATTCTTATCTTCTGTGTCACCCTGTTTGTTTTTGTTTCTTTTGAATGCTTTCCTTCTGTGTATCCTTTGTTCTGGCTACTGTCCCCTCTGTGTAGTGATCAGCTGCCCACAACATTCTTTCTTTTCATGTACTGGGGTTAATTCTTTTGTCTAGTGGTGTGCTTCTGTTAGTGTGATTTTTGTAGTTAGTGTGATCCTGATGGCTGTGAGGGATGGATGTTTTTTTTGCTGGTGTGTGTGTGATCCGAAACTTTGTTAATTTTTTACAGACCTCTGGCAGTGTGTGGTATTTGAAAGTTGAGGGATGTAAGCTGTGTATTAAGTTATGTTGGCAAATTAAAGAATATGTTTAAGCTTTTGGGAGGTTAAATTTAGTATAAATTTATTGCAGTCAGGGGGATGTGTTATTTTCTGGATCTCTTTCAAATGAATCGCTTGGTACATGGTGTGTGAGTTGACTTAGATTTAATTAAGCTTAAGTTAGTACAGTATTGTAGAGTTTAGGTATGAATGAATTGTTTGCATTTACGTAAAATGTTTTGAATAGTTTGGCCACATTAATTTGGCATCTTTGGTGGCTGGGCATTTGTGTATATGAGAGCCCCGCCCGAATTTTGCCCTTTCACAGAGTTTTGCACTTACGGTACCTCAAAATTGTTAAGCCAATATGTTGGAGGTGTCCTTGGGTGGCCTTGGCGTTACTGACTCGAGCCCCGACCCAATTCTCCCGAAATAATTTTGGAGGAATTTGTTTTCACGCTTTTGATAATAAACTTGTTTCAACGGTGGCGAGCACGTTTTGGTCAAAGCTTGTGGCAGAATTGTGAAAATTTTGTTGTCATGTCACTAGTGTGACATGGCAGTGGCAGAACTCAGGAAATTTATTCATACTCACCAAAGTTGGTCATTATAGGCTTATGCTATTTCACCACAAAATGTGACTGATCATAAGTCCTGGTCTGGTTATGGCCAAGCAAAAACTTGCATTTGGCAGTCCAAGTTATTTCCCTGACGTGGTTTGCAAGGGCCGGTTTCAAACACTTCATTTTGTGGGCATGTGGCACCGTCCCCATGACTGATAGAAAGTCTACGCGTGGGCGAAATGCCCCAATTTCATATCTGGTCGTGATTTAAATTCTTATTCATTTGGATAACGCGTATTTGTTTCCATCAAAATTTACAAGCATTGGATTTTTCAAAACTCGCTAATCTTATGTTTTAATGTCTACATTTTTTTAGAAGCCATTTCGATGAATGTTTTTAGATTGCCATCTCTCTTTCGTATAGGGACCAACACAAGAGTTGCGCATATGGGTGGTGTGGCAGCGTACCCGGGAGTTGTGAGAGTACTCCCACGTATTCTTTTGGTGGTGTTAGTGAGGAGGTTTAATGATAGAGTAGGCTGTACGATTGGCCTAGAATAGAATTTCTACTGCCGAGTTCTTAGATGAGCACTGAGCTCCTCCGCGTAAACCTTTCGATGCCTGTTGGCAGGTGGAATTCCAACGGGTCCCTTGTTTTATGTTTATGTTAATCTTAGGGAAAGACCACCATTTTTGATTTTAGGTATGGCCGTAGCATAGGCATTTTTCTAGAGCAACACTTCAAAACTTTGATATTCATAGTATGAAAATCTACATGTCTATGTGCCAAATCTTTCGCGATCTAAACATAAGGTATGGTCAATTTTGTTTTGTTTGCCAAGTTCAGCACCGTGTTGGTTGAGTGCTGAGATTTTTGATTAGTGTATGTAAGAAGTTTGTTGATGGTGATTTTCACATTCTGAAATTTTGTGTCCTGCCGACAGGTAGTTTATGAAAAAACCACAAAGTATCGAACAGTGGTAATTAAATGATCATGCTCTCACTTGTGTTTTGCAAATGAATCCACGTAAATGTTATTACAAGTTACCCATAGTAAGTTTAGAAATGAAGGTTTAGTTTAGGGTTTCAGGAATTTAGATAGATTAAGTTAAGAAGTTGACGCATACTGTCATGTTTGAAAGAAAGGTCCTTGTCAAATTTCATTCTTAATTTGCCAACATACACGCATCGGTCTTGTTATGAGTGTTGAATGTTGTTTTCTGTGGATAAAGAAATATTGGATCAGCCTTTTTGGTGTTAATTAAAATTCTTTGTGCAATAATCACCGGTTTCTTTCCCTGTCGTTTTGGGGATGTGATGTATCGTTACCCGGCAAGTGTATCTTTGCTGGTAGATTGTGCTTCACACCTCAGCTGGCCCGGTTGATCACGTTGAATTGTAATAAATTCTGGCAATATCAGAAAATAGAATGAAAGAAATTAACAGAATTAACTTAATAGATATTTTTATGCAAAGAAAATCAATTGTCGGTCTTACTTTTCTGGTTTTAAAAGTCAAACCAGTGCCTTAGTCTAATTGTAAAATTATTTCAAACCCTCCGGTACGTACCTTTTTGGTGGAGGCGGTGGATCGAAATGATACAGTTGGTAGTAGATAATCATAAAAGCGTTGCACTTTCTGGACAAAAGCATGAAACTTGGCACATATATTCCTTGGGGTGTCAAAGCAAACTTAGAAGGGTTGCCCAAAAATCGGGCCTCATTAATGACGTCATATGGGCCCGCCCCCTTTTTTGCATATTGCTTAATTATGTCAAATGTAATTCCTCAGAACCCTATCATGTGTGGTATCAAATTAAAGCCTGGGAACATAAAGATCGTCCCTTAAAAGACTACTTTTAATAGGGTCTTTTAGCATTTGTAGGTTATTATCGTCACTAAAGGTTTTGGAGGTCATTTGATATCAAATTTCACACCAAATTTGGTATCAATTGCCACCACACAAATGCATGCATGCAATACAGGACATTTTTCTACTAATCAAACCAATTCGACCTTGGTAAAAGAATAAAATCATCCAATAACTTTTGATTTTTTGTTTCATATCAAAGGTAATTACTATGTAGTTTTCCGGACCAAATCTGCTATTAATTTTCACAATAATTTAGATTTTTGTTGGATCTACAAAAAAGTGACATGCATTGCGCCGTATGGCCACTATCCAAAGCACCTCGTCTGTCTACTTTTTGATGTTTAAAACGATATGATTGCAAATTTTGGAAAGTTGGGGTAATACTTTCTTTGATTTGAAACTTTTGGCTTTACGATCTTTGTTCATTACTAAGAAATGGTGGCATTTCGTCGTCGATGAGAGTACAAATTGAAATATTTTTCTTGCAACGTATGTCGCACACCCTTTATCATTGGGAATTTAACCCTGAAGATCACAGCTTTGATTTTTATCTGTTTTTTTTTTCCTTCAGCTTAATCGCCCTAATGTGTGCAGATCTGTTAAGGAAACTAATAAAGTTTTGCAAAAGGGCGATCTGTTACTAAAACATGAGTAACTCAAAAAGTACAACTTTGGTGCGTGCGTCCCCAAAGGGGAGGGGGGTTACTGTCATGCAAACACAGAATGCGACTTGGAATTGAATTTGTTCAGGTGTATTACTTCTGTCAGAGTCTACTCAATAAATTGTTCAAATTTAAAAAAAAAACCGTGAAAATTAAAAAGTTTGGTGTCCCAGTCACTGGACAGTGCGGATTTTAAAGAAAAGGGCCATGTCAGCAGCTTAGGTGGGCCCCCTTTATAGCGTTAAGAAGCAACGCAATATCATACTTTAGTGCGACTAAGGTTGTCCGAGTTGGGCCGCTGAGAGCAGTCACTGGATACCTTTTCATGCAGGTCCAGAGGCAACTGGCGAGTGTGCGAGCCACTTGCAGTTCCCTAAACTAAGTAATTTCAGGCGGCCATACTGCAGGCAGTTCTCTACTTTACCTTGGGTATTTTTCAGTAGCACGTCTTACAATAGGCTTCATGACATGTGTTGTCAACATCCTGAGGCATTAGCCTAGCAGTCAAACAGAGCTGGATCATGATACCTAAGTGTCCTCAAATTCCGCTCGACATTTTCATGAAACAATTTCAATGCATGAATTGAAATCCATACGGTTCCTGCAAAGAACCAGGTGCTATTGCTTCTAAGCACTCTGTTTATCACACTAAAGTCTTGTGATTAAGATCGAGTGCAACGTCCAATATGCACATCAAGCCACTATATATGATATCACACTATTGAAAGGTTGTCTTTTTGGGTCATCATCTTTAGTCCTTGTTCAATAGATCCCTTTATGCACTAATAACAATTTAAATTCCTCAAAAGCCCAATACTCTTGTCTTTTCATTGTATTTCCGAATGACAACGAAGGCTGTTGCACTACCGTGAGTCGGTGGTGAATAATTTAGACTGTCTTGTCCTAGGTTACATCATCTACACTCTCCAAATCTAGAAAAAGGCTCCATCAAAAGGATATAGGTGATCTGCAAAGCATTCCCTTGAAGTTGGTCCCAAGTATAAAGTGCTGAGACTTTATGGTTGCGCCAGGTCCTTGTCTGTGCCAACTTTCAGAATTGAATTAGAAGTTTCACAAACACGGCAAAACCGCGGTTTCTTTACAAGACTTGTTGTCCACAAGACAATCAATAGGATATTTGCCAATCATGTCCACAGACAAGAGCCATTCTATGTGGAGCCAAAGCAATGTATTCTATACGCTTGACAGTCACCAAGGACACTCTCAAAAAATCTGCTCGTTCATTGTTGTTGTTTTGTTCGTTTTATCTTTTGTTAAGAGTTTCATTTATGTTTCTGAACAATGGGAAAAATGCCTGTTTTCAGCACTCCTGTTTTAATGGCGCTATTCTGTGAACTAGTTTGTTGGGTACTTGTAGCAGTTTCGATTAGTGTCAGGTCAAAATGGTATTTGGCCTCAATTGTACAAGGTACCTCCAAAAATATGCCCACTATCTGGGTATCTATAGAACTCCTGGACACCCATTCCTCATTTTATCCAACGTCATTGTGTTCATTAATCAAATTGCCAGAATATTTCGAGCAAATAACACAAGCTTTTTTGACAGGAACGTCCGGTGGATTGACTCTTCTTCTGGTTGACATCCATCTTGTGTACGTCTTTTTTGTATCGACTATTAGTATTATTTTTACTGATATAATTTATATGTTATTTTGATGGATTACCTTTTTTACCCTAAAACTCCCCTCTGTATATCATATATAGTTTTGATCTTGGAACTCCAAGCTATTAACTTTTAAAAAAGTTATTAATGTTTTATTATCTTTATTTTAATATTTATTATTCATTGTTAATTTTGTTTTTATTTATTTATGTTGGTTGTTGTGGTTGACAGGAACAATTTTAAGATGGAATGCGCCATGTGCCATTTGCACCTGATTTTGAAGACCATTTTAGGATTTCCCAGTTCCCTTGTCCCCAATGGACCGGATTGAAAATCGGCAACATCAACTTGTACAAAACATAACAACGAGTGACTATTTTTATAACTTTCTGCAAGGCACTTCAAAATACATGCTTTAATAGAAGTATTAACACTTAAGTGCCCAAGGGGGGGGGTCCATGTACCAAGATTTGATTTTTTTTTTGGATTTCTCGGTTACGCATCAAACTTGCAAGGAGTTTTTTGATGGAGTTTTTTGCTATTGTCTGATTTATGAAACGCTTCTCCTGATACTAAAAAAAAAAGCCGCCCACGGCTTCGTCATTAGAATAATTAGGTTTGGGTCCCTAGGAACCCCCCCCCCCCCTTGGGCATAAAGGGAGTGAAAAAATCAAGATATTGTTACTAATTAAAAAAATTACAAGTAATTAACTCTGGGTGATGTATTTGATTAGATATATACCTTAGGAGGCAATTAATTAATCATACTTAAATCAAATAACCTTTTATATGCTGATAGCCATCAATTTTAAAGGTTTGTAGGACTGCTCTTAACTGTGGAAGTCTATGGGAAAAAAATGGTGATTTTGAAGTTTCTGAGACAAATACAAGATGGTTATAAAATTGGCTATATTTTGCATGATTATTTTCATTGGTTATTCTAGAGTATATATAATGAATTATTATTCAAACCTTATATTGGAGTTGGCTGAGGAGGGAAATGTGCGAACCACTCTTCTTCGGAGAGTGACAATTTCAATTGGCTATAGGTAATAGGTCAAAGGTCGGATTTCAATTTTTTATTTTGGGTATGTGGTTCTTACGAGACCCCCCATTTTATTGTGTTAGTGTCATGATCAAACTTCCCATGGGAAAGTGGTTATCTGGGTTGGGTCCCTAGGAACCCCCCCCCCTTGGGCACTCAAGTGTTAAACTTCCAATAAAAACAACAGCTTTCCAAAATAGGTACCAACAAACCGGCACTATATATACACGTTGGGGTGGGGATGGGATTTGTTCTTGGGTTAATATACTGCAAAACTTATAAAATACTAAATTAAACCAAAATCGACACTATGGGAATATATAGAATAAGGTGGTCAAATTTGTACAACGGTATAAAAAATTGGAATTGTTCGAATTAATAATGGCCTATAGTTCGACAGTAGATGTGATCTATAGTTTTTATTACAATGGACATAACAGTTGAAGGTCATTCCTGGGTCAACAATTTGTCCAATTTTCCTCCAAACTGGGGTTTTAAAATTTGTTCATTTGATCACACTGATACTTAAATTGTATATAGATTCTTTGTTTGACAATTCAATATAGAATTAGGTTATTAGTTAGTGACCGCAATAGCCCAGTCACATTGGAATTCTAATTATGCAAACAGCATTTGGGCGCAGCTGTACCATCAGACGAAAATTTGACATTAACTTTTATAACAAAAGCGGGTAAAATCTAAAATTTTCCCCGTTGTGACCTTGAACCTATTTTGCCTCATAACAAAGTACTACTTCCAGATAGGGAAACTATACCCTTTCAATCCCTTGAAAGGCGATGAACATACTCTTCGGCATATTTGACCCCTTCAATATTGGACCCTGCTAAACCTGCCCAAACCATACATATTCTACCTACTTTGGTAAACTTTTGATATGTTGTTCTAAAGGTTTTCCGTTTTCCCAATACAATTCTGAAGGATTATTGTGGCAATTAGGTTACAATCATTATGTTTTCTAATTTGACTGGCCTATCAATAACTGAAAATAATAGCAAAGTATTAATTGTATAATTTAAATACCAATTTATACATGAAACCTCAAATTACATTATGAGTTACATACTAATTAATACAGGGCGTCGTGGTTGTTGTGGTTATGGACATTATATTGCAGTTAAAGTAGTTTTGGTGTGTTTCTCACATGCAATGTTCTCAAACATAACCATTGGAGTGACCAATGGAATTCAATTTTGTTTTGACACTTGACACCAACCTTAACTAAGGTTGTCAGCCAGAAAAACTGCGTCAATGGTATCGTTATGGACCTTTAATGACCCCAAACTGACCTCTACTTACCAATATTCAAACATTTAGATCATTTTAGACTCTACATGTTCAAGCTTATGTTTGATACCAACACTGATATGATTATTGAAAGTAATATTTTAACATTATACGAAATAGGTATAAAAAGGGGCGGGGCCTATTGAGTATAGTGTAGTCGAATTTTTGGAAACCCCCATTCCCAAATGCTTTACATACCCAAGGAAGGTTTGTGCCAAGTTCATGCTTTTGTCCAGACGTGCACGATATTGGAGAAAATTATGACTTATCTCCTTCACTAAGTTACGTACGTACCTTGTATCAAGGAGGCAGCAGTTTAAGGAACGGACCTTTATGGCAAGAATAAAGGCCATAAAAGTATTGCCTGAACGCGTTCGAGAAAGTAGCAACGCGTTGCGACATTTCGGCAACGCGTTGCGACATTTCAGCAACGCTTGCGGTGTCGGCAATCAAAATCATGAAATTTTTTTGACGTATTTCAAAAAATAGACCACAACGCGTTGCCTTTCGCTAGATACATTTGCAAAGCCCGTTGCAACCTTCACAAAGCGTTGCGAGCTTCAAAAACGCGTTGCAAGCTTCGCAACGCGTTGCCCTAAGGTAACAAGCCATAAGGGACATACCGTATTGCAGCAAAGAGTTGTGAGAAGTAACAACGCGTTGCGACAATTTTTCGGAACGCGTTGCGACATTCAGCAACGCGTTGCGACATGTCAGCAAAACGTGCGGACATTTCAGCAACGCGTTGCGGTTCGGCCATCAAAATCATGAATTTCGGTGGACGTATGTCAAAAATATAAATCTCACAAAGCGTTGCGACCTTCACAAACGCGTTGCAAACCTTCACAACGCGTTGAAGAAATACGTTTATGACCTTAGTCTGCATTCACAAACGCGTTGCCGAAGTGTTGCAACGCGTTGTGAAAGCTCGCACCGCGTTGTGATGGTTGCAACGCGTTGTGAAAGAATAAGGGTCATAAACGTATGCCGCAACGCGTTGTGGATCTATATTTTAAATCGTCACAGAAATTCGATGATTTTGATTGGCCCCCGACGCCGCCGCAACGCGTTGCAGAAATGTCGCAACGCGTTGCTACTTTATCACAACGCGTTGCGGCAATCGTTATGACCCTTATGGTTGTGGGACCTTCGCAAAGCGTTGTAAAGTCACAAACGCGCGTTGTGAATCTCGCAACGCAGTTGTGAAGGCTTGCAACGCGTTTTGAGTTTCCACAACGCGTTGCTAGATTATTTGCTAACGCGTTGTGGGTTATATTTTTTGAAATAACGTCACAGAAATTCATGATTTTGATTGGCCGACACCGCAACGAGTGCTGAAATGTCAGCAACGCGTTGCCGAAATGTCAAACGCGTTGCTACTTTCTCGCAACGCGTTGCGGCAATACGTTATGGCCTTTAGGGGCTTGCCCATAGAGGCACTTGTAAGGACGGGATTGGGAGTAAGGCACGAGGTATAAGCACGTTGTGTCAATAGACCTAACAGGGATTTCCTCCTTAGCTCTATTCACTGCGCGCTCTACTTGAGACCAAGGGGTCCTGGGTTCGAATCCGGTCTTGGCGGGACCGCAGAATTAGTCGCTGGTATACCTCGGGAATAATAAAATAGATTACGGTTTGTGACGTTAAGAGTCGGGACAATATTTTAAGATTTATATGTAAAATGCTATGAGGGAAATTGACAAACCCTGTGGGTATATTTTTCCAACAACGGTCTCATTCTTACCGAATGTTAATATGTCAAATCAATTTAATTTTTAACCCTCGTCTAAACCAGGGTTTTTTTACCCCCGAAGTGAATAGAAAATGTGTGGAATGTGTCGCAAAGATTTTAGGTGACCAATTTCAGAACCTTGGCACATTTAGTGACAAAAATTCGGACCCAACCCACTTACCAGAGAGGGGAAGGGTAAGACGCCAAAGTTGAGGGGGGGGGTGGTGAAGCATCCTATACTTTACAATATAAATTGGTACACCAATATATTTGCTATATGAAACAGAAGTTTTCATGTTATTGAGCAAAAAACTCATTTTAACAAGTTAAAATTTGGGGGTTTCTTTTTTCCCTTTTGAGGCAAGGCAAAAAATGAAAAATTCCCTTAAAACCTTTGTATATACACAAAACTGATTTCCGCCAAATTTGCAAAGGCGCCGCGGTGCTCGCTTATAAGCAAGGTGTGCTGGGAGTTTTGGGCTACTAATTTTGGTTCACTGGATAGAGAAAGGACTATTAGCTATTGTCATGATGCACAAACTAAGTTCAAAGGGGGGGGGTCTCTGTGCAAAATATATGGGTTCCATCAAACACCCCCCCCCCCCCCCCGGCCCCCCCCCCCCCCCCCCCCCCCCCCCCCCCCCCCCCCCCCCCCGCTGTGGTTAGTAGGGGTACCCCAAATAGCCTGATTAGGGATGCAATACACGAAAATTATTTGATATGTTTGCGATGTAGAGTAAAGGGCCATGGTCCGATTGCTAATAGCCTGGTCCCCAGATTTTACGGAAGAGTGGTTCAAAATTTTGGTATCTGAAGAAAAGCTACTATTTTTACATTTACACTGTGAATCTTAGGACTAAAGGATGTCTGGTTTTTTTGATGTTATGAGTGAAAATGCGGCCCATTTTGGTTTCGACCATATTGATTTTACACAGTACCTATGGGCTTAAAAATGACATTTTACTCTCGCATCAAAATGCCTTGATGAACATCGGCCGGCGCAAATCTGTACAGATGGGGGTTTGGGGGGTGAAGGCCATCATTCTATCAAAGATAAAAAAACTAAAAACTTTATACTAAAATCGGGGCAGGCATCATATTTATTTTAAAGCACAAACGCCAAAGCAAATGGCATGAAAATAATCAATCAGACCTGTTATGTTATGTGTAATGTTTAATTTTTACCCAATATTGGTGCCATAAATTCGGCAAGTTGCAGAATCTTAGGATTGTCTCAATTACTTTTGGCTTTGCTTGTCTTAGAAATTAGTTATTCTAAGTCCGAGTAAGTCGACTTTATAAGTACCTGTAATTATGTGGATAGACACAATATTAGACTTTCGTGTGGTCTCAGACAAAGATAGCCAATCAAAATGGTGGCCATTTTGGATTTATGCCAAAATTAATCCGGCAAACCAAATCTCCTTATGTTTAGTACTGTCTTAATTGTGTTCACAGACCTTGCAAACACTGGGTATAGGCACTTGAATTTATTCTGCTACGAGTTCTAGAACTCAAGATAGTTACATAAATCCATCAAAATGGCGGCCATTTTTTTTTTTTTTTTTAAAAA